>PVIC010009763.1:0-44848 GCA_004025085.1 Thryonomys swinderianus
AGCCACCACGCCCAGCATTATATGTGGTAACCGGGGATCGAACTCAGGTCCTTACGCTTGTGAGGCAGGCGCCGGAACCACTGAGCTAACCCTCCGGCCCAGGGAACAGAATTTTTTAATTGACTTTATTGGTACAATTTATATATATATATTGTGGTCACACACAACATTGAAAATTTGTACCAGTACATGACACAACAGGATTTTTTGAAGTAATGAAAATGTTTTGAAATTACAGTGTTTGACAGTGCACAATTTTGTGACTATGTTTAAAAGCATTAAATTGTAAAAGGATGAGGGCCGCAGATTTAGCTAAGTGGTTCTGGCGCCTGTCTCGCAAGCGCAAGGTCCTGAGTTCATCCCGGTGACCACATACAATGCTGGGCGTGGTGACTCACGCCCACCAGCCATTAATACCACATACCACAGTGCCGGGCGTGGTGGCTCACGCCTGTAATCCCAGCACTGGGGAGGCAGAGACAGGAGGATTGCTGGGTTCGAGGCTTGCATAGGCTACATAGTGAGCTCAGGGCCAGCCTGAACTACAAAGCAAGACCCTGTCTCAAAAAAAAAAAAAATTGTAAAAGGATGAGTGTGAATTATATCTCAATAAAACTACTATTTAGAAAAAAACCTTAGAGGTTCCTTATAACCCATCTGGTAAAATTCAACACCCTTGGTAAAAGATCCTGGTGGTTTGGGTCATGTTCACTGCTCTAATCCACATTTTGCTCATTGTCTTTTGCACCCTAAATACTAAACACTCTTCTTGTACCTCTTCAGTCAGCTCTACTACATGTAAACAGCCTTGCCTGCCATGCTCCTCTTGGGCTGACAAGTACCTACTCATCTTTCAAACTCCAATAATAAAAGAAAAAACAAAACAACAACAAAAAAGAATAAATTAAACTTCACTTAAGACTAATTTTTCCCTTGGGCCAGAGATTTAACTCAGTGGTTCTGGTGCCTGCCTAGTAAGCACAAAGTCCTGAGTTCAATCCCCAATAACCACATACAATACCAGGCGTGGTGACTCATGCCCACCAGCAACCAGTACCACACACCACAGTGCCAGACATGGTGGCTCACGCCTATAATCCCAACACTCAGGAGGAAGAGGCAGAAGGACTGACTGTTGAGTTCAAGGCTTGTGTGGGCTACATAGTGAGCTCAGGGCCATCCTGAACTACAAAGCAAGACCCTGTCTCAAACAAACAAATGAACAAACAAAAGACTAATTATTCCCAGCCAAGCACAGTGTCACATGCCTGTAGTCCTAGCTACTCAGGAGGCTGAGGAAGGAGGACTGCTTGAGCTCAGTAATTCAAGACTAGCCTCAGAAACACAGTAAAACTATCTCAATAAATCAAACAAGAAATCCTTATTACTATGACAAAAAGAATTCTCCACCCTTGGGCTGGGGATGTAACTCAGTGGTAAACTACTCATTTACCATGTGCAATGCTCTAAATTCAATCCAGCACAGGAAAAAAAGAAAAACAAAACAGAATTGGCTACTCTTCACCTCTTCATAGATAGCATCTACTATATCTTGATACACTTCCCAGCATAGCACTCATTTGACTCCGTGTCTAATTCCACCAATTTGGGCTCCAAATTACACTGTTGTTCCATTATATTTGTCATCTCATTTAAAGACTCAAGTTTTCAGTGGTTTAACACAGGAAATACTCCATGCCTTTACTCATTATTATTAACTTTTTCAGATATTAGGAAGCTCTGGTAGTCACAATTAACTACTTTATTATTTTTTTTTTTAGCAGGATCTTGCTTTGTAGTTCAGGCTGGCCCTGAACTCACTGTGGAGCCCAGGCTAGCCTCCAACTCACAGCAATCCTCCTGCCTCTGTTTCTCCACTGCTGGGATTACAGGCATGAGCCACCACCCCTGGCACTGTGATATGACACTAAGCTAAATCCACAGCCCTGACTTACACTATTTCTGACAACATATGTGTCACTGACTACAACAGAATATCTGAAAACTGTTTCCCAAAGGCAAAGACCCACTCAATGTTTAGGTAATGGAATAATTCTGTAGACTGTTATCATTTTGGTTTTTCACTATTTGGGAAAAATAAACACATATATAAACCTAAATTATTTTTAGCCCCATTTTTTACAGCATTTGATATACTTAAAAAGTATTTATTGTAGGACTCTATTACCACAGTCTGAATCTTGCACATTAAAGTATGCTCCAATACAGTATAACCCTCAAAAGGACATACAAGGTCTACAATTTAAGAAAAAAAAAAAAGAATTTTTTTCACTATCTCCTAACTGAAATTCATAATTTCCTTAACTGTAAAATGTAGACAACAAACCACAGAAGCATTGACAATACCTATGATTTGGTCACTAATAAAATTTTTGTGGGTGGGAGATTTAGCTCAGTGGTGCCGGCGCCTGTCTATCAAGTGCGAGGTCCCTGGTTCGAACCCTGGTAACCACATACAACAATACAGGGCATGGTGATTCATGCCCACCAGCAATCAGTACCACACACCACAATGCTGGGCATGGTGGCTCATGCCTGTAATCCCAGCACTCAGGAGGCAGAAGCAGGAGGATTGCTGTTCGAGGCTTGCCTGGGCTACATAGTGAGTTCAGGACCAGCCTGAACTACAAAGCAAGACCCTGTCTCAAAAAATAAAAATATAAATACAAACATACATACATACACACATAAAAATTTTTGATAAGTATTTTGGAAAATACAGAGTTAATTTGTGCATCACTCTGCTACAAGACTAGTAATACCAAAATTGTAGCTTAAAAACAGAAATGTTACAGGCCAGAGGTTTAGATCGGTGGTTCTGCCACCTGCCTAGCAAGCTCAGGGTCCCTGGTTCGATCCCGGTAACCATGTACAATGCTATATCGGGCGTGGTGACTCACGCCCACCAGCAATCAATACCACACCCCACAATGCTGGGCATGGTGGCTCATGCCTGTAATCCTAGCACTCGGGAGGCAGAGGCAGGAGGATTGCTGAGTTCAAGGCTTGCCTGGGCTACATAGTGAGCTCAGGGCCAGCCTGAACTACAAAGCGAGACCCTGTCTCAAAACAAAACAAAATAAAACAAAAAAATGTTACATAAGGCCTCCACAATACACTGTCCAAACTATCACACTATCACTTTTGCTAATTCACTCCCATCAAAATGAGCATGCAGCCAAAAACAGTTTAAAGAGAAATTTCCAACCTTATTATCTTTCTGCTTAAAGCTAAGGCCTCATGAAATTTTATGGAGGATAGGTTATGGAGGAAAAAGGTGCTATTAACAATCTAACCCTAGGCTGGGGCATTAGCTCAGTGGTACCTTTCCTGCCTACACCTGCCTCCTAAACTCAAGGTCCTGAGTTCAATCCCTGGTATTGAGGAAAAACAAAACAAAACAAAACAATCCAACCCCCTTCTAGACTTCACATCCTCAGCTTTTCATGAGAACTTTCAAAGTGATCACAAAGCTTAAATTCAACCACAAATATGCTGCACCGGTGTTTTAGAATTTGTTGTTGTTAGTATCGATTTTATTTCACTTACATAGTTCCATCAGAGATTGAAGTAAAAATATTTAGAGCATTTATTTACCTTCATGCAATTCTTTCCGAAGTTTTTCAGCATCTTCCTGAAGAACAGATTTCTGAGTATTCAAAACAGCTACATACATCTCTAGATCAGTCCTACAAGATTTCTCAGCTTCCAGATAATGATTCAGTTCTTTAACCTGAAAGAAGATCCAATTCTATCAAAGTGAAATTCACAACAGTTTATATCTTAGGTGTATAATGGTAATCTGTAAAAAAATTAATGATAAATCTTTATAATTTTACATTTAAGTAGATTACATTCATTACAAATTAACATTTATAACTTTAATTATAAAGCAAACATATAGTACAGGAAACTCAGGAAACCACAATTATTCTCAATAACCCAAATATCTGAGTAAATATGCAATTGAGATGTCAGTGTCTTGCTTTTCAAAACTGAAATTCTAATTTGCATTTTGAGAACAATGTATGCACATAACTCTTTAATTCTATACTCAGTCATAGCATGTAGAGTTTGCTTTTTGTTAAGCAGCAATTTCTAAGGATAAAGTGTACTATGTCCTTTAAATTTTGATTTTCTTTGCTTTCTGGAGAGGTAATTTCAAATACCTTAGATTTATAATAGGAACAAACTTTTCACTGACATATATTTATGGAAGCTGAGAAAAGTCAATATAATCACACACACTTGAAGGCAAAATGCAGAATGTTCAAAATTCACACCTTTTCATAAAATCCTTTATTTCTGAACAATTAACAATAACATGCAGAATATTAACAATAGAGCCTAACATTTGAAATACAGCCAAAATAAAATGCAATACTACCCTACAAAATCTAGTACAATGTTATTTGTTTTACCTTGCTGTGTAAATTGTTTATCCTAAATTCTAACCACTGAGTTAACTTTTAGCTTTCTCAAGTGTTTACACCTAAATTCATATTAAAAGTCATTTTCATGCTTATCTTATTTTTTTAAACTTAAAGGAGTTATCTTTACTCCTAGGCCATTATACAATGCTAGAGAGGTACTAAAATGATGAAGATGCAGATTGATGCTTTGCTAGACATTGTCAGCCAACGACAAGACATTAAAAAAGCATGGCAAAGTGCCCACTACTATGAGGCACTTAAACTGCTACCAGCTGGCAGTCACAGAAAACCAATATGGCAGTATACAAAGCTACTAATTTTACTAATTCTCTGTAAAGAAGTTTGGGAAGATGGCAGAAGTAGTAGCATTAGGATTTGAATTTGGCAAATTCCATACACCTTAACAATTCAAATTAAAGATACAGTACTTGGGGACAGGAATTTAGCTCAGTGGTTCCAACATCTGCCTGCCAAGCACAAGGTCCCAAATTCAGTCCCCAGTACCACACATCACAATGCTGACTGTAGTGGCTCACACCTGTAATCCCAGCACTTGGGAGGTGGAAGGCAGGAGAACTGCAGAGAATGCAAGGCTAGCTCGGCCTACATAGTGAGTTCAGGGCCAGCCTGAACTACAAAGTGAGTCCCTGTCTCAAAAAAAAAAAAAAAGATAGATATAGTGTAATACATAGCTTTTTATATAGTATTTATACTTATATATAAGCTATATAGTCATAGCCAGTAGAATTAGTAGCTATTCTATATATATAATATATATTATATACTATATATCATATATTATAATTAGTAGCTATATAAGATATATAACATATAACATATATAGCTACTAATTATATATTAGTAGCTATTCTATATATTATATATAGCTACTAATTCTACTATATACAGCTATTAATATATATTATATTATATATATTATAAAATATATATATATGTATGTATTGCACATCATTTCTTGTTGCTAGGATCAAGTGTAAAGACACATGGACAAAAACTCTGCAAAAATGCAGGTAACAAAGAGAGGATGAAGACAAACTACTAAAAGCTACTTATCTAGAGAAACTTACATAGTAGCAAAAGGAAAAAAAAAATCAAAGGAAGCAACAAGGATCTGTATCCCCCAAATAGTCAAGTAGGTCAGCTGAAACTATCTCACACACTGAAGAGAGTGAAGGTAACAAATGTTTCTGTTAAGACAGCTGGTTATGGTAAAATAATATCTAATATCTAAATTTTATTTGCATGTCTCTCATATATAGTATGGCCAAATATTTACATTCCTTGACTATCTTGTTTCCTCTTTTGTGACTGTTCAATGATACACTGTACTTCCCTTGTTTTATTTTGTTTTTCCTACTGGGCCTTTTGTTACTTGCCATGTCTTTTAATTCTGGATATCAATTCTTTGTCATACACATGAGTTATAATTTTCCCATAGTCTGTAGCTTTTCTTCTTTTTGCAGTATCTTTTAACTATGGCTTTTATATTCTAATGTAGCCAGATCTGTCACTGTTTCCTCTAGACTCAATACTTTTGTCTTACTTAAGAAATCTTTTCACTGGATAAAGATGTGGTTTTTTTCTAAAATGGAGTAGTAGTACTCTGCCACAAAGAATGACAAGGTTCATTCATTTATGTGCAAATGTATATACCTGGACACACTAATAAGTGAAATAAATGGATCACAGATATACAAAAACCTTATCTTTACTCTGCTATGAGAACCTGTAGATGTAAATGAGTTCTAGAATGTATGATAGTTTTTGTAAAACAGGAAATATCCAAAGGGAATTTGGTGTGGGAACATAATGAGGGATAAGAATAAATATGATTCTGAAAGAAAATAAAAGCATGTATATATGGGTGGGGGTTGTGGTTGGGTAGGGATATGGGCAAAAAATGAGAATTAACTTGTGTTATATACTGGTACAAATTCCCCAATGCTCTGTGTGATTGTGAGCTATATATAAAATGTACCAATAAAGAATTCAATTTAAACCAGGCGTGGTGGCTCATGCCTGTATTCCCAGCACTCAGGAGGCAGAGGCAGGAGGACTGCTGAGTTCAAGGCTTGCCTGGGCTACATAGTGGCCATAGTCAGGGCCAGTGTGAACTACAAAGTGAGACCCTGTCTCAAAAAAAAAAAATCTTTTCATGATCTGGGGATGTAGCTCAGCAATGCTGTGCCTCCCCAAAAAGAACAAGATTCAATTCCCCATAACAAAAAAGAAAGAAGAAATTTTTTCAACCTAAACAACATATTCTTTTTACTCCCATCTCTCGTTTTGTTATGAGAGACAGCCTAACCTACGTTAAGTTTAAACTGGCTTCAAACTCACAAGTATCTTCCTGCCTTGGCCTACTGGAATTATAGGAGTATACCACCATACCCCTCTCAAATTCTCTTTTTTAACATCTGAAAATTGTAAAGATTATTTTTTCTTGGGATTTAATTTTAAACCTAATTATTTATAAAGCAATTTGGCCAAGCATGGTGGCTCACACCTACAATCCCAGCACTCAGGAGATAAGAGGCAGCAGGATTGCTGTGAGTTCAAGGCCAGCCTGGGATACATGGTGAGTTCAGGGCCAGCCTGAACTACAAAGTGAGACCCTGTCCAAAAAACACTACAAAAAATTTTTAATAATCCATTTCCTCCTCACTGATTTTAATGTTATCTTTCACATATCAAATTTCTATATACATATAGGTCAATCTCTAGGGTGTTCTATTCTATTTCGTTGGTTCACTTGTTTACCCAATAACAAACAAACGAGTACAGTGGCTTTACTGTAGGTCTTAAAATGTGGCATGTAATACTGGTACAAATTCCCCAACGTTGTACATGATTATGAGCTGTATATAAAATCTACCAATAAAGAATTCAATTTAAAAAAAGCAAAAAAAAATGTGGCATGTAGAACAAGTCTCTCTACTTTGTATCCACCCACACTCTGCAGGGTATATCCCTCATTTATTGCTTTTCTGTAAGGATCTAACTGATGAGTTATTTATTAAATCCTACTGGATTCTGAATTTACAGATTAAGGATACAATGACTGCACATAATGAGTGCTCTATCTTTTTTGGGGGGGTTGGTTTTTTTTTTTTTTTTTTGAGACAGGGTCTCACTTTGTAGTTCAGGCTGGCTCTGAGCTCACTATGTAGTCCAGGCAAGCCGCGAACTCAGCAATCCTCCTGTTTCTGCCTCCCGAGTGCTGGGATGACAGGCATGAGCCACCACGCCCAGCATGAGTGCTCTATCTTTTGACTAAGGTATCTTCATTTATATGGTCTACAGAGAACTTGTCCATTTTTGTTCAAATACATTCTTAGGTAAATAAAAGGATTTCTGCTATTGTAAAAGGGATCTATTTCCCATTGCATTCTTTAACTGGATACTAGTGAGGTATAGAAACACCTGTTTTATATGTCACTCTTGAAACAGCTTCAACTTGATTTACCCTCAGTAGATCTAAAGATCTGTGGTACAGTCTCTGGCTTTTCAACACAGACAATCTCACCAGTTTTACCACTTTCTTTTTTACTTATTTCTTTATGTAATCTTGCAGAACTAAGGTCACAAAAGCAACCCAACAAAATTACTAAACACGAGTGTCTATGAAATGTTCCCACCACTAATGGTAAGACTGTTAAATGTTCATTAGCTATATCGGTCTGCTGTTAGTATGTTTATATTTATCAAATGCTTTTCTGATTCCAAGACAATTTACAGTCTTTTTATGTGATACATCACCATGGGTTTTCTAGTGATAATGCACACCATTTAATTGTTGTACATATATCCTACTTAGTAATAATGTGCATTTTCCTTTAAAAAAAAAGTTAGAAATTTAACTCCTCTCTTCCTGAGACAGATGTGTAATTTCATTACACTCCCTTTAGTTGTGTGTGGTTTTTTTTTTTGCTTTTGAGACAGGGTCTTGCTTTGTAGTTCAGGCTGGCCCTGAGCTCACTATGGTGCCCAGGCAAGCCGCCACAAACTCAGCAATCCTCCTGTCTCTGCCTCCCGAATTTTTTTTTCTTTTTGAGACAGGGTCTCACTTTGTAGTTCAGGTTGGTCCTGAACTCACTTTGTAGCCCAAACTAGCCTCAAACTCAGAAACTTCTTGCCTCTGTCTCTTGGGTGCTGAGATTACAAGTATATGGCCTACTCCTGGCACTGTGGCAGGTGGTCATCCAGTGCTGTGCTTACAGGCAAGTCAACATGCCCAGTATTGTATGTGGTTAATGGGAATTGAACTAAGGACCCTGAGCTTGCTAGGCAGACCCCAGAACCACTCAGCTAAATCTCTAGTCCTGTGTTCATTTTTATTTAAAATTTACTAGTCTCAGAAAATGAGCTGAAAGAACATTCTCTTTTTCTGTTCTGAGTTTGTAAAAATGTAACAATTATCTAGAAAGGTCTAGAAGGTAGTTCTAGAAGCTCTAGAAACATGTGCATACAAAAGCCAACTGAGTCTAATGTCTTTTGGAAAGAAGACTCGGGAGAAAATTTCTGATTTTCTCTTTTTGTTTGTTTGTTTTGGTACAAGGGATTGAACACAAGACCTTATACTTGCCAGGCAGGCACGGAACCACTGAGCTACATCCCTCGCTTCCATTTTCTTTAATAATTACTACTCTAGCTTTCCTATTTTATCTCGGAATAAATATGGCTAATTATGTTGTATAAAAATTATTTCCTTCCATTTATTATTTTTTGGGGGGACAGGGTTTCACTTTGTAGTTTGGGCTGGCCCTGAGCTCTCTATGTAGCCCAGGCAAGTCTCAAACTCAGCAATCCTCCTGCCTCTGCCTCCCGAGTTTTGGGATGACAGGCATGAGTCACCACACCCAGCCTTACATTTATTTTTGATTGATGCTATTATTCCTTTTTCTTTAGATGCTTTTTTTTTTTTTTAAGAGTTTTTAGATGGTCATGCTTTGTAGTTCAGGCTGGCCCTGAACTCACTCTGTAGGCCAGGCTAGCCTCAAACTCTTGGCAATCCTCCTGCCTCTGCCTCCTGAGTGCTCGGACTATCAGTGTGAGCCCTCACGGCCAGCATTGTGGTATGTGGTTCTAGGGATTGAACTCGGGACCTTGTGCTTACCAGGCAGATGCCAAAACCATTGAGCTAAATTCCCTGGCCCCTTTTTCTTTTATTTTTTTGAGGTAAGGTATCACTATGTACTTCAGATTAGCCCTGAACTCACTACTAGGCCAGGATGGCCTTGAATTTGAGATGATCCTCTTGCCTCAAATTCCCAAGTGCTGGGATTACAGGCACACCATACCAACTAGATTCTTGAGTTAAATATTCACATCTAAATATTTTATGCTTTTTTTTTGTTTTTCTTCACATTCTAAGCATAACTATCATTTTATTATAAATAATCAAATAACGTGATGAGAGAAATGGGTCTGTAAAACATCAATTTCTTCAGTTTTGTTGATACACCCTTATGACACTGTGAAAAGATATATTATAAAAAACAGAATGTATTTAAAAATAATGTTTTATCCACATACAATTTTTGGATGTGTTAAATGGAATAATCTCATAACACCTTTGAAGTAAACAACCTTCTTTTCACTATTTCATGACTGAGAAAACAAAAAGCACAGTAAGATTAATTTGTCCAAAGTAATAAAGGCCACTAAACACTAAGCTTTTAACTACTACACTCTACTACTACATAAAACATTGCCTGTCTTTCTTGGGTACAAGGTTTAGTCTGTTTATTAAATGTAAATTATTATCTTGATTTTTCAGAACCCTATACCCCTATTGTTTTATGCTTGCCTTGTCTAATAGTTTAAATCTCCTACTGTAATTTCTGAATATCAGTTTCTCCACATACTTGTCACCTTTTAATTCATATATGTCAGAATTACACAAGTTAGCCAGGCATCGTGGTGCACATTTCTAATCCCAGCACTCTGAGAGCTGAAGCAGAAAGATCAAAAGGTCAAGCTTAGCCTGGGAAAATAAAGAAGACGCTGTCTCAGATTTTAAAAAGTGAAAAACAGGGGCTGGAGGGTTAGCTCAGTGGTTCCTGCGCCTGCCTCGCAAGCGCAAGGTCTTGAGTTCGATCCCCGGTAACCACATACAATGCTGGGCGTAGAGACTTACGCCCACCAGCCATCAGTACCACATACCACAGTGCCGGGCGTGATGGCTCACGCCTGTAATCCCAGCACTCGGGAGGCAGAGGCAGGAGGATTGCTGAGTTCGAGGCTTGCCTGGGCTACATAGTGAGCTCAGAGCTAGCCTGAACTACAAAGTGAGACCCTGTCTCAAAAAAAAAAAAAATTACAGAAAATGCATCCAAATTAATGATCTCACTGGTGAATTGTTCATTATATATGGTCCCTCTTTATTAGTTTTTCTACCTTTATCCTATCTGTTTGGTATTAAACTTGTTTTACCATTTCCTTTTGGTTAAAATTTATATGGTGTGGGGGCTAGAGATTTAGCTCAGTGGTTCTGGCGCCTGCCTAGCAAGTGCAAGGTCCTGAGTTTGATCCCAGTAACCACATACAATAACAACAGGTGTGGTGACTCATACCCACCAGCAATCAGTACCACATACCACAATGCTGGCCATGGTGGCTAACCCTGTGATCTCAGCACTCAGGAGGCACAGGCAGAAGCGTTGCTGAGTTCAAGGCTTGCCTGGGCTATATAGTGAGTTCAGGACCAGCCTGAACTACAAAGGGAAACCCTGTCTTAAAAAAAAAAATTACATGGTGTGTATGTTTTTTGATTTTTGGTTTTTTTAGGTTAAAACAGGGTCTCACTTTGCAGTTCAGGCTGGCCCTGAACTCACTATGTAACTCAGGCTAGCCTCGAACTCAAGGCACTCCTCCTGCCTCTGTCTCCCTGGTGCTGGAATTACAAGCATGAACCACAACACCCGGTTTATATGGTATATCTTAATTCCTTTCATCTTACCTTGTGATTTTATTCTAAGTACATCTCTTAAGCAATATAAAGTTATATTTTTAAAAAATCTATCTCCTAATACTATAGCATGTGTCAGTTTACATTTACCAGAATTACTGATACATTCTTATTTCTATTTTATACTTTCATCTTTTTCAGTTTCTTTCCTACTTTCTTTTCAGTATTTACTTTCTTCTCCCCCCTTCCTGTAGTGGTGCTAGGAGGTGAACCCAGGGGTTTGTGCATAATAGCTATTATAGTTTAGATCCAAAATGTCATCCACAAGAACTATCTAGTGAATGCTTGGTTCCCAATGCAACATTTGGAGGCTGGGCTTTTGGGAAGTGACTGGATCATGATGGCTCTAATCTCATCAATAACCATCAAGAGATTAATCCACTGATGAATAAAAACTAGGCTCCTGGACTCTCTCTCTCTCTCTCTCTCTCCCCTCTTCCCTCTTCCTCCCTCCCTCTCTCTCTCTTTCACTGTGTCTCTTGCTGTCTGCCCTGCCTGCCTAGTGCTCTTTCTTACCAGGGGACCAGAAGCAATAGACCTAAGTGAGCATTGACTTAACCTCCTAAAATGGTGTGCTAAAATAAACCTTTCCTACTTTCAACTTCATTTGCTCAGGTATTTTTCCACAGTGATGGAAAGCTAACAAACACCTTCACAAAAGGTGAGCTACACAATCAACTTCCTTCTTTCTTAAAAAAAAATGTTCAAGACAACTCTCTTTGTGTTTCTTTAATGTGTCTTTATGGCAAAAAAATTTAACCACACTATAGCTATATCATCTCTAGAAGATAAGTCTGAGAGGCTAGCATAGGGAAATAAAATTCACTTTGAAGACTATTTTCCTAGATAAGAAAATTGAATAGGATTATCTGTTTGATAAGAAAATGAACACTAACTTTGAAACAAGCCAGCCACTGTGTTAAGGCATCATTATTGTGATTATGTATTTCAAATATCTATACAGGCAAATCATGTCAATGCACTTTTTTTTTTTTTTTTTTTTTTTTTGCTTTTGAGACAAGGTCTTGCTTTGTAGTTCAGGCTGGCCCTGAGCTCACTATGGTGCCCAGGCGAGCCGCCGTGAACTCAGCAATCCTCCTGTCTCTGCCTCCCGAGTGCTGGGATGACAGGCGTGAGCCACCACGTCCGGCATTGTAGTATGCGGTGTTGACTGTTGGTGGGCGTGTCTCCACGCCCAGCATTATATGTGGTTACCGGGGATCAAACTTAGGACCTTGCGCTTGCAAAGCAGGTGCGGGAACCACTGAGCTAACCCTCCAGCCCTCAATGCAATTTTTTTAAACCAAAGCAAGATCTTTAAAATGTACAGTCTAAATTAATTTATAGCCCTTAGGGATTCTAATTTTATTCATGGCATTAAGGCAGATGGATTACAATGTTTCACAACCTTTGAGGCCTCCAACTCTTTAATCTTGTCTTCAGCCTCTGTCAGTTTGTCTTTCAAAGCTGCAATTTCCTTCTCCATGGGCATCACAACAGACCGAAGTTTTTCAGCATCTTCTTGGGCCTGTGGTTAAAAATAAGAATTAAATGTTATAACTTAGTCATTTATTGCTTTTCAAGGAAAGTCTGGCAAATCCACTTGGTAAAACTTAATATAACATCTATACTAAGCACTTTATTAGCAGCTTCAAAACCTAACTTTTCAATGGTGTGTTATTAGAATGTCAAATCATAAACAATTTTCCTAAATATTTCTCTTAAAATTTGAAAAAGAAAAATACAACCACTATGACAGATTTGACTTTTTCATTGAGCAACTGAGTTAGAAAATACTTTACATGTAAAAGAAAATACACATAACAATATTTTTATTTTATTTTATTTTATTTTATTTTTTTTGAGACAGGGTCTCGCTTTGTCGTTCAGGCTGGCCCTGAGCTCACTATGGAGCCCCGGCAAGCCTTGAACTCAGCAATCCTCCTGTCTCTGCCTCCCGAGTGCTGGGATGACAGGCGTGAGCCACCACACCCGGCACATAACAATATTTTTAAAATTTTTAAATCCTAGTTACTAAGTGATATCCTAACTTTAAAATAAAAAAGGACAATTTTATTTTATTTTATTTTGTTTTAAGACAAAGTCTCTGTAGTCCAAGCCATCTTTGAACTCAGTTTATTCCAGATTGTCCAACTCCTGGTGATCCTCCTGCCTCAGCCTCTCAAGTGCTGGGGATAATATTTTAAAACACAATATAGAACAATGTGTTTTCTAAAGTGTTAGATAATCATGTTGTTATAAGACAGCTTCTAAGAATGTAAAAATACTTTGAATATTATTTTACTTTTTAATATCTAAATGACGCAAACTCAAAGAATGACCCCTAAAACTATCCAAATTCCATTCTCAAAGCATGGATTAAAACTACTTCTTGGGCTGGAGGGTTAGCTCAGTGGTTCCGGCGCCTGCCTCGCAAGTGCAAGGTCCTGATTTCAACCCCCGGTAACTACATACAATGCTGGGTGTGGAGACTCACACCTGCCAGCAATCAATACCAGATACCACATACCACAGTGCCGGGCGTGGTGGCTCACGCCTGTAATCCCAGCACTCGGGAGGCAGAGACAGGAGGATTGCTGAGTTCAAGGCGTGCCTGGGCTACATAGTGAGCTCAGGGCCAGCCTGAACTAAAGCAAGAAACCTGTCTCAAAAAAAAAAAAAAAAACTACTTCTTAAGGGCCGAAGATTTAGCTCAGTGGTTCCGGCACCTGCCTCGCAAGTGCAAGGTCCTGAGTTCAATCCCGGTAACCTCATACAATGCTGGGCGTGGTGACTCACACCCACCAGTCATCAATACCACATACCACAGTGCCAGGCGTGGTGGCTCACGCCTGTAATCCCAGCACTCAGGAGGCAGAACAGGAGGATTGCTGAGTAAGAGGCTTGCCTGGGCCACATAGTGAGCTCAGGGCCAGCCTAAACTACAAAGCGAGACCCTGTCCCAAAAAAAAAAAAAAAAAAAAAAACTACTAGTAAAAACTAGTAAAATGGTGAGGAACTAAGTTTCCATTTTTTATATACACATACATATCTATACTCGCATACAGAAAAACAAGATAGAGACAAAAAGCTAGAGCTCCTCCTAATAATGAAAATGAAACATAGTGAATGTAAAGAACTGAAACATCCCAAATTGTTCAGGATTCAGAAACTCTGCCCAAATATGAAGAGGATTTAAAAAAAGAGGGATTCAGATGCCCTTTCACTTTATTTTCAGGTCCTTAAAAATCATTCATTTTGAACTATTCTGTTTGGAAATGAAATGTTAGCTTCAAACATCTTCATAGTCAAAGGGAGTTTGGAATGCTTACAAAGAAAACACTTGATTGGGCCGGAGATTTAGCTCAGTGGTTCCGACGCCTGCCTCCCAAGTGCAAAGTCCTGAGTTTGATCCCGGTGACCACATAAAATGCTGGGCATGGTGACTCACGCCCACCAGCAATCAATACCACATACCACAGTGCCGGGCGTGGTGGCTCACGCCTATAATCCCACCACTCGGGAGGCAGAGGCAGGAGGATTGCTGAGTTGGAGGTTTCCATGGGCTACACAGTGAGCTCAGGGCCAGCCTGAACTATAAAGTGAGACCCTGTCTCATAATGGCAGGTAGAAGGTAACAATTTTATCAGTTATTTATTCATGCAAATATGACCTCACTATTACAAGTGCTACATGTCACTGTAAACAAAGTTTTTTAATGCACTTAAAAATGAAAGCAAGGACTGGCCGGAGATCTAGCTTACAAAGTAAGACCCTGTCTCAAAAAACAAAAACAAAACAAATAAAACTTAAAAAATTTTAAATGACAAAATGCAGCAGACTATGGAAATGTATACAGTTGAAGAATGAAACAAAGATTAGTAACCAAAGATCTTAATCTAACTGAAAAAAATTCAAACTGTACTTATTTTGTATAGTATGTGATTTTTAAAATGTGTATATAAATTAATATTTACATAATCAAACTGGCCAAAAGCTTTTTCAATTTTCTCAGAGATGTTTCATTTTATATTTAGTTGCCCTGTGTTCACGTGTTATGAGGTACTATGTAGAAAACATAGCATGCAGAGCACCTGTCTCATAGGAAACAAAGGATACTGAGACAAGAAGGAAAACTAACATCTGTTCTAAAGCCTGTTTACACAAAATCATCAAACAACTCTCCTTCAACAATTACTGAACATTTATGTGATAGATACTATTTTAGGTAATTAGGATTTACAAATAAGATTCCTGCCTTCATGGAATTTACATTCTAACAAACAGAAAAAGGCAGCAACCAATAAACATAATAAAAGGTGATCTTTATAAGGAAATGAATGCGGTAGAAAGAGAAAAACTGGAGGAAAATACAGGCAATCAGGAGTTATAAAAGTTGGAAAACAAAGGTGGGCACACGTTGCAAAAAAGACAATCTCTTTAACAAATGGTGCTGAGAAAACTGGGTTTCACCTTGCCAAAGATTGAAACTAGATTCCTATCTCTCAATTTGTATCACAATCAAATTAAAGACCTACACATGAAAGCAGAAATACTGAAAATGCTAAAAGACAACATGTGATGCCATGGGCATGGGCAAAAACTTTCAGAGTACCAAAAGAGATACTATCAAGAATCAACTGGGCCGGAGATTTAGCTCAGTGTTTCCGGCACCTGCCTCCCAAGCACAAGGTCCTGAGTTCGATCCCAGTAACCACATACAATGCTGGGTGTGGTGACTCATGCCCACCAGCAATCAATACCACGTACCACAGTGCCAGGCGTGGTGGCTCACGCCTGTAATCTCAGCCCTCGGGAGGCAGAGACAGGAGGATTGCTGAGTTCGAGGCTTGCCTGGGCTACAGAGTGAGCTCAGGGCCAGCCTGAACTACAAAGCAAGAACCTGTCTCAAAAAAAAAAAAAAAAAGAATCAACAGATGGGATTACCATCAAATTAAAAAGTTTCTGCACAGCCAAAGAAACAATCAACAAAATAAAGACACAACCTACAGAATGGGAGTGATTTTTTTCTTTTTCAAAATTTTAAAGTTGACTTTATCGGTATATTTTATACATACAATGTGATCACATTTAACATAGAGAACTTGTACCTGTTAAGTACATAAAAAATGTCAACATCTTTTGCCATTAAGAAAATACAAATCATAACTGCAGGACTGCACCTTATTCTCCCACCTCTTACAAAGGCTAACAGTAAGAACACAAAAAACAATGAATGCAAGCAAGAACGTAGAAAATCATAAAAATGAGCATGGAGATTCTGCAAAAAATACCACTTAACCCAACTATACCTCTCCCTAGTAGATTCTCAAAAGAACACTACAGTGATACACTCATAGCCTTGTTTATAGCATCATAATTCAAAATAGCTAAGCTCTGGAAACAGCCTACATGCTCCAGTCTAGATGCTCATCAACAGACAAATGGATAAAGGAAATGTGGTGTACATATACACAATGGAATAATATTCAGCAATAAAAAATCACACCCTGCCAGGTGTGGTGACACATGACTGTAATCCTACCACTGGGCAACTGAGGCAGAAAAATTGCCTTGAGTTTTAGGTAAACCTGGGCTACACATTGAGTTCAAGGCCAGCATAAACTATCTGGCCCAAGATCTTACATCAAATAAAAAAAAGTCATATCCTGTTGTCCACAGGAAAATGGATGGAACGCAAGACCACCAAACTAAGCAAAGTAAGTCAGACTCACAAAGTTAAATATCACATTTTTTTTCTCACAGGAAAAACCTAAAATATAAATGAGTGAATGAATAAAATAAGGAGAGATGAAAGTAGACCCTGGAGATGGGGAAAGAGAGGGGAGAGGAAGGAAGTAGAAAAAGGAAAGAAAGGTACAGGGATTGAAAGTGATCAAGATGTTATATGCAAGTACCAATTCCTCAAAACAAACATTACTATTCTGTATTACCAACATGCACTAAAAGAAAACCCCTCAGAAGAAACAATACTTAACAATAGAGAAAAATACAATACAGTAAAAATATTTATAAAAAACAAAAAAATTTCGAAGAAATAAAAAGACAGATATAGGTATTATCTAAGTGAGGAGCATCACATCTAGTGGTATACTTAGGTCTTTGTCCAAGTAATTCCTCTAACAAACAACATAAAAGTATACCTTCTAGTACCACAATATTTGCTACAGCACTTTGCATTTATATTCAAATATTTCTGTAGAAAAACACAATGCTTCATACCTTTTTCATTTCATTTTCTAAATTTTCTTCCTCTTGGCCTTCAGAGAGCATTCGCCTCAAATCAGCTATTTCTCTTTCCGCGGATTCTCGATATTGGGCCCACTGTGTTCGCTCCTGCTCCAGCCTGAGGTGAACATGGTGCTCATAGTCACGAACTGTTTCTACAAAACATCACCATGTATTTCATGTATAAGCAATAAGAAATATAAATGTCTGGCACATTAAAATTTTTAAAGTTATACAAGAAGATGCCTAATCCTGGAAAACAACTCACTAAAAAAAGAAAAAAGAAACAAAGCTAACATTTCTACTTAGCATGTGCATGTGCAAGGGCATTATTAAAATATTATCTCTAATATGCACAACAGACCAGTACTATATATCATTTTTACAGTAGGAAACCTTAGAAAAGGGTAGTCTGGCCAATATTTTATAATCAGAAAGAAGCAGAGCGTGAACTCAAGCTTAAGGTCTTCTGTTTTTAGACACTATGCTATGCAAGACAAATACATATCACTTTACCTTACTACCTGAAAGTGAGATAACAAGGATATATTTCTGGAAATATTTTAATATAACCCAAGATTCTAAATTGGGACAAATTTTATAAGGTCTTTATAAGCAAGTTTAATGTAATCTTAAAATATGTGACAGCTACTTCTGGTTTCTGGGTAACTTCTACTGTTCCTTCTTTACTAACAAAACCTTATTTTGTTTACTAAGTCAACATGCCTAATTTAGGGTAAGAGAAAAAAATGGCAGACCAGTGAGTGACACCAACTTCTCCCAAAGCATCTAGAATCTGGAAAATAGCAGTTTGGAGAGGAATCAAGGTGAGAGGCAGTTACACGGGAACCAGGAGGGAAGCGACACAGGAGAAGAAGTATTAAGTGATACAGAAGAAACAAAGTTGTGTCACAGAGGAGAGAAGACACCCACCACAGACCTTGCTGCCACAGGCACCAGCTGACCAGCCACAAGTCCAGTAACAAAGTAAAACAAAAAACTTAGTGCTCATAGAGAACCAGAGAACCACACTGAGACCAAGATAATCAGCTGCAGTTGGAACCAGCAAAGAAAACACAGGACACTGCTTCCAGAGCGGCCTTCCACAGTCAACAGCTGGTGAGTGACCTCAGTGCAGCACCCACAGTCACAATCAAAGGAC
Source organism: Thryonomys swinderianus (assembly GCA_004025085.1). Lineage (NCBI taxonomy): Eukaryota > Metazoa > Chordata > Mammalia > Rodentia > Thryonomyidae > Thryonomys > Thryonomys swinderianus. The sequence continues at coordinate 18,857 of PVIC010009763.1, forward strand.
AAGAGCTGGAGTGTTTGAACCCGGGTCCCAGAGCAGCAGCCCTTTGGCTCCAAGCCACACTCCACAATGTCAAGTTTCCAGATGAGGGAAGGGCAGCCACAGGAGATGGATTAGCAGACAGAGAAAGGCTGCAGGAAGTCTCACCAAAGGACTGCAGCTGGTGAATGTGGGCCTGGCTCCTGCAGTCAGAGGCCCAGTTTAGCCTGAATTATACAGGACTGGAAGCTCACACTGGCACCCTGTTCCTACTTTGTGTAGAACTCTGTGCCCAGCACCACTCTCAGGGCAGACTGCCACCATAGACTTCCAGTGTAAACAGATACATACCCTGAGCTCTATGCTGAGGAAGAGTCACATGTCCAAACAAGAGAAAACTTGCTTATACTGTTATTTTATGGTATTCTTTTCCTTTTTCTATTTTTGGTGTTTTCTTCCTCCTGTTCACCCCACCCCAATTTTTTTCTATTAATTACTCACCCCAGTTTTTAATATGCATATCTGTGTATATGCACGTCTCTCCCTTTTTTTTTTTCTTCCAATATGGCTTCTAAAGGGTAAAGGAGTTCTCCCTTGACCTTCTAGATCCCTACTTTTACCCATATCTTTTCGCCTGAATTCTCCTGCTTCTTATTCTTTCTCATTTTTCTTTTCTTTTTCCCCTTTTCATTTATGTCCCCTTAAGTTTTCTCTAATACTTTTATCAGTCATACTCTCTTTCTATTCTCATTTCTCACTACCAATTTTGTACCAAGTTTTCCCTCTTATCCTCATCTAAATATATAGCATAAATTTATCATTGTTAGGATCCTTTGCCCTCTTCCTATTTCCCCCTTTCCATACCACATTAAAAAAAAAAAAACTCTTTCTTCTGTTCCTCCTCCCATCCCCACCCCGCCATTACCCAGTCCCCAAGTCCCTGGGGTTTAGATAAATGATTGTATAAAATCACTGCTGAATGCTGCTTTTTACCATTACAGGAAACACAGACATCACATTTAGTGTATAGCAACTGTGGAGCCGTACTGGACTCTTATGATGCTTAATACTATAAATGTAGATTTCTTCTCTAGACTAAAAGGAGACCCAAAACAGTCTCATGGCACATTATTTCTCAACTAGCCCTGACAGATACCACTGTAATTACTACAGTAGTCTGTTACTACTGGAGCTAATTTGAGTGCAGAGGAATAATCTTGACTTGGTGGACAATTTCATGACAGTGTATCTATCTGCTGATTCCACCATCACACCCAGGGAGAGAGACAGCAAGAGTTCCTAACCCAAGAACTTGGACTGGATCAGACTCTTTAAGAATGTCTGCTACCTGGGGGAATGAAGTCCTGAGTCTGAGTCAGCTTCAGAACTGCAATGAAAAGATCAGAGGCATTATTAGGGTGTGAACACTCAGATGCTGGCAAAGAAGCTACTTAGGGACCACATATACCATGTCTCATTGGAATATTTAATCTGTGTTCCTGTCAGCACGTGTTATAGGTTAAGTTTTTGTATATTTCTTGATTTATTTAGTAATGTGGTGTTATGTTGCATTCTTTTATGATTTTGTGTTTATTGTTGTTACTTTTTTTTTGAGACAGGGTCTCACTTTGTAGTTCAGGCTGGCCCTCAGCTCACTATGTAGCCCAGGCAAGCCTGGAACTCAGCAATCCTCCTGCCTCTGCCTCCCGAGTGCTAGGATTACAGGCGTGAGCCACCACGCCCCGGCACTGTGGTATGTGGTATTGATTGCTGGTGGGCGTGAGTCACCATGCCCAGCATTCTATGTGGTTACTGGGATCGAACTCAGGACCTTGCGCTTGCTGGAACCACTGGGCTAAATCTCTGGCCCTATTGTTGTTACTTTTTTGTATTTGTTCTTTCATTGGTTCTGATCTAATAGGTATCTAAGATTCTCTAACTTGTCTCAGCTTCTTATCTAGTTTCTTCATCTCAAAGCCCCAAAATAATATTAACAGACTTCTTTATTCTTTTTCCAAACACATAAATTCCTCCTACCAAGCCTTTAAATTTCCCATACTGGGCTTCCCCACAGTCACTCCTGTCTTTCCTAGTATTAATTCTCAACCCCCCCATCCTATGCCGTTAGCTCATCCACCTTACCTCACTTATTTCCCTCCCTATCAGCAGGTTCCAACAATCACGTATCATTCTTCAGTCATAAGTTAAATCTTCTTTCTCCCATATGTCATCCTTGCCCCCACAAATATCCTCCCAAAACCCTAAATACTAATCCTGCAACACAACTAAAAGTACCTCAATAGAACCAGGCCCTGTATCAACCTTTTCTTTTATCTACCTCTATCATCCCCTTTAAACCTCTCCTTTAGTGTGTAACACTTGTCACCCAACCACCTATTCTTTTCTCCCCACTTCACCGACAGAACCACAAATAACAGACTGTTGTAGTGTGCACAGAAGAGAGATAAAGGGAGGGAGTAAATGTGTAAGGACTTTGATATATATAAGTGTTTTAAGATTGAATCTGTTGATGCTGTTACAACTTTCAGAAAAACATAAGAGTCCAAATCATTTAAAGTAAATAACAGAAGGAGTAAATACTAGCACTTCATATACAAAGTTGAAAATTACTCATAGGGAGAAAACATCATACTAAAATCTTCATATAATCTATAAATTCTCACTAGCAAGGAGTCACAAAGGGAGAAAAAAACAAATACCAGGTATTAGAAATCTATGAAAAGTTAATAAAAGGGATGAAGAAAATAGACAAAAAGAACCACAAGTTCACAACAATTTTATTCAATATGCCCACACTGAATTCTAGGGAATAGATAAAAAACTGTATGAGCTAACCAATACAGTTCAAAATTTGAATGACACATTCAACAAGGATACAGAATCCTCAAAAAGATGTCAGACAGGGCAGGAGAGTTAGCACAGGAGTTCTAGGGTCTGCCTTGCAAATGCAAGGTCCCAAATTCGATCCTCAGTAACCACATACCACAATGCCATCTGTGGTGACTCATGCCCACCAGCAATCAGTACCACACACCACAATGCTGGGTGTTGTGGCACACCTGTAATCCCAGCCCTTGGGAGGCAGAGGCAAGAGGACTGCTGTGAGTTCGAGACTTGCCTAAGAGCTACATAGTGAGCTCAGGGCCAGCCTGAATTATAAAGCAAGAACCTGTCTCAAAGAAAAAAAAGATGTCAGACAGAAATACCTATGATTAGAACCTGTACAGAATTTATAAATTGCAGAAATGGCCAATGTGAAGACAGAGTATCTGATATTGTGGACAAAACAGTGAATTATGATAAAGACCTCAAAGAAGCCAACAAGAAAATAAAACAGGAGACTATCTAGCAGCTAGTAAATTAAAATGAGAGACCAATCTAAGGCTAACTGGAGCTACAGAAAAACTAGAAGATCCCACAGACAGACTTACTAACATGTTTATAGAAATCATAGAAGGAAATTTCTCAAATACAGGAGTTTAAAATGCAAGTAAACAACACTTACAGAACCCCAAGCAAATATGACAAAAAAAAAAAAAAACAGAAGAAGCTCACCAAGGCAGACATCCTGAAGAAAACCTACATAATTTTAGAAGCAGCCAGAGAAAAACAAAAAATCACATATTAAAAATAAACCAATTAGAATCACAGACTTAACATAAATCCTATATAAGCCAAAAGAGCTTGGAGTAAAATATTTCAAGACTGAAGAACAAATAATGTCCAACCCAGATTAACTTACCCAGCAAAGCTACCCTTCAAGACAGATGGCAAAATAAGGGACTTCCATGAAAAAGACCAGCTCAGACAATAGACAGTGCTAACCCAGCTCTAAAGAAAATACTCAAGAATATTCTTAACAGAAACAACAAATGAGACACAACTAAAAACACAGAGGAAACAAATGAACTCAATGTATAAATAGCAACCAAAAAAATAGGAAAAGAAAAAAGGATTTACCAACAGATAAAAATTTTAACAGTAAATAACCAACACATCTCAGTAAAATCTATCAACATTAACAGTCTCATTTCTCCAATTGAAAGACAGATTGGCAGACTAGATTAAAAAAAAAAAAACAAAATCTAATAGTCTGTCGCATTCAAGAAACTCACCTAGGGCCAACGATGTGGCTCAATGGTGCTGCGCCTGCCGGGCAAGCACAAGGTCCTGAGTTCGATTCCCCGTACTGCAAAAAAAAAAATCACCTAATCCAAAAAGATATTCATAGAATAAAAATTAATGGATGAAAAACAACATTTCATGCATCAGGACCCCAAAAACAAGCAAGGGTAGCAATTCTAATATCACATGTAGTAAACTTTGTTACAACTAATTTGAAGAGACAAAGAAGATCACTATATACTAGTAAAGGGAACAATCCAACAAGAGATGATTGATAACCACATATCCACCCAATACTGAAGTATCTATTTTCAAAGAAAACAAAAACTGCTGGAATTAAATTAAATGATCAAATAAACATGAACATATCATAGTAGGGGATTTTTTTTTTCTTTTGGTCAGTACCAGGGATTGAACTCAGGTCCTTGTGCTTACAAGGTAGGCACAATACCACTGAGCTAAATACCCAGCCCTACTCTAGGGGATCTGAATGCCCTACTTTCACAAAGAAGTAGACCAACTAAACAAACAAACAAAAAAAAAAAAAGTAAAAGAAAATCAAAGCTGAACTACACTTTTAAGCATATGGACTTTTTTTTTTTTTTTTGAGACAAGGTCTCACTTTGTAGTTCAGGCTAGCCCTGAACTTACTATGTACCCCAGGCTGGCCTTGAACTCACAGCTATCCTCCCGCCTCTGCCTTCCAAGTGCTGGGATTACAGGTGTGAGCCACCACGCTTGACATGGAAGTATGTGGTACCAGGGATCAAACTCAGGACCTTGCACTTTCAAGGCAGGCACTGGAACCACTGAGCTAAATCCCTGGCCTAAGCATATGGACTTCTATACATAGAGTTCTACTACTCTATAACAGAATACACTTTCTTTTCAGCAGCACCAGGTACTTTTTCCATAATATGTAGATGATACCCTATCACCAATATTTCTCAAGCTCTCAAAAGAAACTAAATGGGAGGGAGTGGTCCCAAACTTCTTTGTAAAGGCCAGTATCACTCTGAGCCCAAAACTGAATAGTGACTCAAATGAAAAAGAAAACCACCGGCCAATCTCTTTAATGAACATAAATACAAAAATCCTCAACAAGATATCAGCAAACAAAAATGTAGCACATTATCAAAAAGATTATACATTATGATCAAGTAGATATCATCCCAGAGATGCAAGGATGGTTCAATATACCTAAGTCAATAAATGTAAAACATCACATAGACAGAAGCAAGGTTAAAAACCATATAATCATATAAATAGCTGCAGAAAAGGCTTTCAATAAAAACCAACACCCCTTAATGATAAAAACCCTGAAGAAAACAGGCATACTAGAACCATATCTGAATATAATAAAAACTATTTATGACAGACCAATAACCAGCATCATACTAAATAGGGAGAAACTTCAAGGATTCCCTAAAATCAGGAACAAGACAAAAATGTTCACTATCTCTTATTTTTAACACAGTATTTGAAACATTATCCAGAGCAATTAGGCAAGAGAAAAAAAGAGACAAGGAAAGGGCAGAGGAGAGATGCATATCTACATACAGGAAAGGAAACATTCAAATTATCATAATTTGAAGATAATATAAGACTCTACATAAAAGACCCAAATCTTAGAATAATCACCTTCAACAATGTAAAAGGATACAAGATCAATGTGCAAAAACTATTAGCACTTGTATATACCAATACTGAACTGGACAAGAAGGAAATTGCATAAATACCATTAACAGTAATTTCAAGAAAAATAAAATATGTAAATTCCCAACTTATTTATGAATTTTCACATATACAAAAGGTCCTTATGCTTTACTTGTATTATATACTTGTGTCAAAGGTGTGTAAGACTTACTTCGTCAGACTCAAAGATAAATCTCACTTGCAAACATTCTCCTAGAACAGAACTTGTTTGTAATTCAGGGACTCACTGTGCCCAGGAATTAACCTAACCAAGAAAGTAAGAGACTTGTAGAAAGAAAACTACAGTACTCTGAAAAAGAATATCGAAAAAGGTATCAGAAAATGGAAAAATATCTCTTGTTCCTGGACAGGCAGGACCAACACAGTCAAAATAACCATACTCCCACAAGTGTTATACAGATTCAATGCAGTCCCAAACAAATACCAAGAGCACACTTTACAGATCTAGAGAAAACAATTCTAAAATTCACATGGAGCCCAAAGAGACCCATAATAGCAAAAGCAATGTTGGTCAAAAAGAGGAAAGCAGGAGGCATAGCAACACCCGGTTTAAACTACCCTACAATGGGCTGGGGATTTAGCTCAGTGGTTCCAATATCTGCCTGGCAAGCACAAGGTCCTGAGTTCAATCCCCAGTACTGCATGTGGTAAAGGCAGGAAGATTGCTGTGAGTTTGAGGCTAGCTTGGGCTAAATAGTAAATTCAGGGTCTAACCGCCTGAACTATAAAGACCCTGTCTCAGAAAACTAAAAACTAAGTAAATAAATAAATAAAATAATAATAATAAAAATAAACTACCTACTGGGCCAGAGATTTAGCTCAGTGGTTCCAGTGCCTGCCTCGCAAGCGCAATCCCCAGTAACCACATACAATGCTGGGCATGGTGACTCTCACCCACCAGCAATCAATACCACATACCACAGTGCCAGGCATGGTGGCTCACACCTGTAATCCCAGCACTTGGGAGGCAGAGACAGGTGGACTGCTGAGTTCGAGGCTTGCCTGGGCTACATAGTGAGCTGAGTGCCAGCCTGAACTACGAAGTGAGACCCTGTCTCAATCAATCAATCAATAAACAAACTACCTACAATGCAAGCACAAGGTTGTGAGTTTGATCCCTGGTACTACAAAAATAAATACATTTTTAAAAATAAACTACAATACAGCAATAGTGATGAAAATGGAACAAAAACAGATATTGTACATGTATTAATGGAACAAGATACAGAAACTTCTCCAGACACATTCAGCTATTTTCTCTTTAACAAATGGGCCAAAGCATATGTTGGAGAAAAGACAGCCTATTCAACAAGTGGTGCTGGGGAAACTGATTATCCATTTGCAAAAGACTGAAACTGGACTGTTACCTAATACCATATATCAAATTAAAATCAAAATGGATTAAAGATCTAAACACTAAAACAAAAACATTATGTCCCCTGGAAGGTAAAATACTTGAAGACATAGGTATAGGAAAGAATTTTCAAACAGAACATCAACTGCACAAGAAACAACAGTAAGAAATCAATATATCAAGTTATGTCAGACTAAAAAGCTTCTATATAGCAAAAGACTCAATTAGAACAGCAAAGAGACAACCTACAGACCAGAAAAAAGATGTTTCTGGCCACTCCTCAGACAGAGGACTAATACCTATAATATAAAAAGACCTCTAAAAAAATTAAATCACCTAAAATTAATGATCTAGTTAAGAAACGGGTAAGAGAAATGCACAGACAATTTATAGAAGAAATACATATGATCAACAAACTTAAAAAATTCATATTTAACATCTCAGGCCACTAGAAAAATGCAAGTGAAAACACCAAAACTCCATCTGGGGCCAGGGATTTAGCTCAATTGCACCACACTTGCTTCCCAAGGTCCTGAGCTGGACTTCGAGTACACACACAAAACATTCCATCTTACTGCAGAAAGAATAGCAACCATAAAGAAGTCAATCATTAACAAATGCTGGCATGCCTGTGGTGAAAAAGAAACCCTCCTTTCTTTGTTGGTAGGAATCTTAACTAATACAACATTGTGGAAAGCAGTATGGAAATTTCTCAAAGAACTGAAATTAGAAATTCCATGTAAGGCAGTTATCGTCCTACTAGGTATCTTCCCCAAAGAGCTAGGACTTCACACAACAGCAATACATGCATACCAATGTTTTTAGCAGCACAACTTATAATAGCTAAATCCTGGAAGCAGCTTGTATCTTCTCCAACAGACAACTGGATAAAGAAAATATGCTATGTATATATAATCTATAGATAATGAAATAGTATTCAGAATAACCAATTTGAGATAACTATAGCAAGATGTACCTGGAAAATATGTTTCTACATACTAACAGAATGGATAGATCTCTTGCAACAGGAAGTGGTCCAAGGGAAAAGGGCAATGGGTGAGGAGGAAGGGAAAGATAAGTAAGTAGAATAAAGATATGCCATGTACAGGAACCTAACCTCAATTAATATAAACATTATATGCCATAATATGAACTATGATTAATAATATCAACAAGACTGAAAACTGGGATGGGAAGTTGGAGGGGATTTAAAAAAAAAAAACAAACGGTAGTATGTACATGTAACCACTCCTCAAGATGACTAAACTGCACATACGCAAATATTAATTAAATAAATAATTAATTAAATAATTAATTTCAAAAATATGCCCAATTTGGCCAGGCATGGTAGCACATACCTGCAATCCCAGCACTCAAATGGCTGACACAAGAGGATCACTGCCAAGTTCAAGGCCAGCCTGGGCTACATAGTGAGTTCAAGGCCAGTCTGAACTACACAATACAACCCTGTTTTAAAAAGACAAAAACAACCAGGTGTGGTGGCTCACACCTGTAATCCCAGCACTCAAGAGGTAGAGGCAGGAGGATTGCTGAGTTCAAGGCTTGCCTGGGCTACATAGTGAGCTCAGGCAAAACAAACAAACAAACAAAAATGCCCCATTTAAAAACTACATTTTCAGGCTAGGGGTGTAGCTCATTGTTAGAGTGCTTTTCTAGCATGTGAAAGACTTTGGGTTTAATCCTCAGCACCATAAAAAATAAAAAATACATTTTCTAATTTCTTTGTGGCTATGGGTGACCACACACTTGATAGAGTATGGAAGAATTCTAAAAAAAATTTACTTTCCTGATGCAGCCTACAGGAGGAACAGCTATTTGTCAGGCATGAAGCAAAGATGAAGTTGAAAAACATATGCTAATGTAAAAGTCTACTTCAGAAACTTGGGACACTGGTACCATAATGGAATCATTATAATCAGCCCTGGATTACTTACAGCTGAGAAAAATGAACTCTTGAGCAAACCACTACAGTATAGTCAGAGGCCCAGAATAATCCTTAGGTAATAAATATTGACTCAGAAATAGGGCTAGTCTTACCTGCCTTCTCACAAAGGGCTCTAGGACAAAAGTAACATACAAACACAGAGATGAGAAGTCCATCATTATTTTGCATTAATTCTAGGATACCAAAGATTCAGGGGCCAGCTTACTTCCTTTGGCCATCATTTTTTCATAAAGGTGGAAAATAATTAAGCTGTAGTGTCCAAAAGGAGGTCAAGATTTGACTACTATACAGTGGACCCTCAAGTTTAGGATCAGCTTGACAAACAACATGGGTTAATCAGGTCAATCAAAGATTCATCTGCTTCACTATCTATAGCATATACCAAGATAAACATCCAGATCTCAGTTGTACTGACTTACAGCCACCTTGAGTAGAACCAACCATTGGGAACTGATCAAGCTCGTAAGTCCACCATACTTGCTTCTGACCAAAGATTATAAACTGGCAGCCCAGAAAGCCTACACTAACCCACAGGCTGTTTACTCCATCTGCTGTGATCATTTCACAAACAAATGCAGATTTTTCTTAAAACTCTAAACAATACGGAAACACCAGATTGGAAGTACAATTGGCTAGAGCTACTACCTTTCAAATGGCAGCTCTCTTCAGGTTAGCACATTCCCTGTATCCACACAACTTTATTCATTACCATTATGTGCCTGACTCCTGTAAGAAAAGGAATTCCTATAAGAATCCCTGTTGTAAACTTTATTTTTTTTTGAGACAGGGTCTCACTATGTAGTCTAGTGGCCTTGAACTCACTAGTAGCCCATCAATTTTCCTGCCTCATGCAAGAACCACAGATATAAACCATCACATGCTGCTCTATAGTCCTCATTAATGGATACCTCTATTACTCTGACTGTTAACTTTTTATTATTCAATTAGTTTAAGATACAGGTAACACATCCATTTATAATGCCCTTTTATCTGACAGCACATCATGAATGACAGTGCATAAAGCTATAAATGGACTCAAGAGAATACAGGGACTTGTGCATGTTAGGCAAACTCTTTACCACTGAGCCACATCCTCAGCCCTTTTTACTTTGAGACAGGGTCTCACTAAGTTGCTCACATTGGCCTCAAGCTTACCATCCTCTGACCTCAGCCTTTTAAATAGCTGGAATGACAGATGCCACCATACCCAGCTATAAACTAAAGATAAACTTTAAGAATATCTAAAACTGTTTTCAATTACCACAAGTTACTTATCTTAGAAAGTAATAAAATCTATCTTTCTTTGTCTTTACCTTTCATAACAGCCTGAAGTGAAGCAACTTCTTCCCTCCACTGTCTTTTCACTTCATCTATGGCTTCTTGTTTGGTATTCTCAGAGACTGTGGCAATTGCTTTAATGTTCTCCATTTCTGCTTGTGCTTCCCACAGCTGTGTTCGAAGATGTCCCAAATCATCCTGTGCAGCTTGTAGCACTGCATTTTGCCTCTTCAGATCCTCTAGAAAAAAGTAAAAGACTTTTCAATAATGAGTAGTTCACTTTGTCAGAGTAATAATCTAATGAAGAAATTAAATCTAGATTTCAAAATGTTAACATAAAAGCAACACCATTTTAAGAGTTCATATTTTATTTCTCAAAAACGTTAAAGTTATTTACCTCTCTATTAAGAAGGTGTATGGTCAGGCCAGAGATTAGCTCAGTGGTTCTGGCACCTGCCTCGCAAGTGCAAGGTCCTAAATTCAATCCCGGTAACCACACAGAATGCTGGGCGTGGTGACTCACGCCCACCAGCAATCAATACCACATACCACAGTGCCGGGCGTGATGGCTCACGCCTGTAATCCCGGCACTCGGGAGACAGAGACAGGAGGATTGCTGAGTTTGCGGCGGCTTGCCTGGTCTACATAGTGAGCTCAGGGCCAGCCTGAACTACAAAGTGAGACCCTGTCTCAGAAAAAAAAAAAAAAAAAAAGAAGGTATATGGTCAATGCTCTGTGCCAGTATCACCAGGCTTGCCCATTGCTGGCAATGAGCTCTAAGAAAATCCATTTCATGGCACCCAAACATTATTTTTCAAAACCTAAATGAACTCCCAGTATTTGCAAACATAGTACATGCATCATTTCCCCATGATTCTTCTTATATTACTGATCTGTATCATGTATTAAAATGAAGTCATAGTTTATTTTAATAAAATGACTATACAAATCAAAACACCACTACTTAATATTAGAATATCTTACAACAGCATATTACCTATTACCCTGCAGTCTGAAACATTAACTTCATATTTGAGAATGTTTCTTAGATAAGTGAAACTTCACAGATTTTAGCAGCAAATAAAGTTTTAAAAGTTTAGCTCTGGAGGGCCGGAGATGTAGCTCAGTGGTTTCGGCACCTGCCTTGCAAACGCAAGGTCCTGAGTTTGGTAACCACATATAATGCTGGGCGTGGTGACTCTCACCTACCAGCCATCAATACCACATACCACAGTGCCTGGCGTGGTGGCTCACGCCTATAATCCCAGCACTCAGGAGGCAGAGGCAGGAGGATTACTGAGTTCGAGGCTTGCCTTGGCTACATAGTGAGCTCAGGGCCAGCCTGAACTACAAAGCGAGACCCTGTCTCAAAAGAAAAAAAAAAAAGTTTAGTTCTGTATGAGTTCTATCTCTATTTTATAATCTATAAGGGTCAAGTCATAGTTTACTAGCAAAACCATTTATAAAACTTCCCAGTTCATCTTCTTGTTCATCATATGGCAGTTTTGTTTGTTTTTTTAAGGTCAAAAGTCTACTTTTATAAATCCTACTTCCCAACCAGGAAAGAAGTATTTCTTTTGGCTAGTCAGAATATATATAAAAAACTTGGGTTGCACTGTCTTATTTTCATTGAATAGACACAGAAACTCTCACAACAAACAAAATACGCATACAAAAACAGATAAACAATGGAAAAGAACTCTTCCAAAAATTTTTCCAGCCTGTTGCTATTTCTATTGTCACTGAAGTTGCTGTTCTGTATATAGGTTTTTGAAGAGGTGTTATAGGTTTTGCTTTTGTGACATGGTGGTTTAAATCACAGGGTCCTACTAAGATGGCCGTGAACTTGGAATCTTCCACTTTCAGTCTTACTCAATGCTGGGATTACAAGAATGCACCAAGCCCAGCTCATTTTTAAGAAACATGATGTCACAAATATCTGGTGTACTGAGAAATGCCTGTACTACCTGGGAGACTGAGAGGAACCCTTTAACTAAGGAGGTAAAGTCCACCCTGGGCAATGTAATAAGACCCATCTTTAAAATGCAAGTTTAAAAAGTAAAATTAATTAATTAAAAATCAAAACAAGGCCCAGAGTTTAGCTCAGTGGTTCCAGTGCCTGCCTGGCAAACCCAAGGTTCCCGGTCTGACCCCCAGTAACTAACAATACCAGGCATGGTGGCTCACACCTGTAATCCAAGCACTCGGGAGGCAGAGGCAGGAGGACTGCTGAGTTTGAGGCTTGCCTGGGCTACACAGTGAGCTCAGGGTCAGCCTGAACTACAAAGCAAGACCCTGTCTCAAAAAAAAAATCAAAATAAAACATCACAAATATACTACTTTCCTCTTGTTAACAACTACTAGAAATTTGAATATCATTATATATATTTCAGGTTTGCAAATCTTAACATTCTCATGGAATTGACTCTACCCAACAATACTGTTTATATATGTTACTATTTCACTCATTAATAGGAAGAGCATGGTATCAATGCACCATACACTGTGTTGACAGGTACAAATAAATCAGTTTCTATACAAGACATCCTCATTTTTCTATAACCAATTCTCACTGTTTCCCCATTTTAATGCCATCTTTGTCATATATCAAATGTCCACATGTGGATTTGACTATTAAAAATGTGTTATTTAGGGTCAGGGATTTAGCTCAGTAGTCCCGGCATCTGCTTAGCAAGTGCAAGGACCCAAGTTCAATTCCTGATAACCACATACCACAATGCCAGCCATGGTAGCTCACATCTGTAATCCCAGCACTTGGGAGGCAGAGGCAGGAGGACTGCTGTGAGTTCGAGATTTGCCTGGACTACATAGTGAGCTCAGGGCCAGCCTGAACTACAAAGTGAGACCCTGTCTCAAAAGAAAAAAAAAAAAAAGGCTATTTGACTATAAACATGTCAGTAGTACTATATAGTCTAACATAATACTACATATACATACACATATACACATACACACACATGTACACATAATTTTTTGAGACAGAGTCTAGCTATGTAGTTCAGACTGGCCTTGAACTCACTATGTATCCCAAGCTGGCCTACAATTCTCAGCAATCCTCCTGCCTCAGCCTCCTGAGTGCTGGTATTATAGATATCTGCCACCATGCCCAGCTACTGCTTATATTATTTCATCTACTTTATATATGTTTAAATTATTATATAACAAAAAAATTAGTAACGAGGCCATGATAATTTTGAATGGGAACATTTGCCTCACCAAAGATCAAAACTTAGAAGCCTCGGGCCAGAGGGTTAGCTCAGTGGTGCCGGCACCTGCCTTGCAAGCACAAGGTCCTGAGTTCGATCCCTGGTAACCACATATAATGTTGGGCATGGAGACCCATGCCCACCAACAATCAACACCGCATACCACAATGCCGGGCATGGTGGCTCATGCCTATAATCCCAGCACTCAGGAGGCAGAGACAAGAGGATTGCTGAGTTCGCAGTGGCTTGCCTGGGCACCATAATGAGCTCAGGGCCAGCCTGAACTACAAAGCAAGACCCTGTCTCAAAAAAAAAAAAAAAAAAAAAACTTATAAGCCTCATGTCTCCACCAGCCAGCTTGATCAACCATATAGCGTAGCAAATCTTACAAATCTTGCCCATGTGTCTCACTTTTTTCTTTTTTTTTTTTTTAAACAAAGTGTTACTATGTAGGTCAGCACCAACTTCACTATTGCACAACTCACTATTGCACCCCAGGCTAACCTTGAACTCACAGGTGATCCTCCTGCCTCAGCCTCCCAATTGATGGGATTACAGGAATGCACTACCACACCTACCTTTTTCTTTTTTCTTTTTTTGCACTGTAAGGTTCACAACAAAACTGAGTAAAAGGTTCGAGGCTTGCCTGGGCTACATAGTAAGCTCAGGGCCAGCCTAAACTACAAAGCAAGACCCTGTCTCAAAAAAAAAAAACCTGAGTAAAAGTACAGAGATTTCCCATGTGCCCCATTTCCACATCCCTTCCTACTTTGACATCCTTCACCACAGTGGTTGGTTGTTACAATCAATAAACATACATTGGCATATTATCACCTATTGTCCATACTTTATGCTAAGGTTCACTCTCTCACTTTCCTTCCTCCCCAGTACCCAGGACTGAACCTAGGGACCTTCTCCCTCTAAGTTATATCACCAGTACAGTCTTACCAAGATGCTGAGCCTCAAACTCTAGTACTGCCTCATCCTCCCAAGTACTAGGATTCCAAGTGTGCATCTCCCCAGCTAATGTTTACTCTTGGCCTTGTATATCATCTACAGGTTTGACAGATGTCTAGTGACATGTATCTATTACTGCAGCATCATACAAATGATTTTCTGCCCTAAAAATCTTTGTGCTCAGCCTATTCATCTCTCCTCCTTTTCCCTACTTCTAGTAATCACTGATCTTTTTACTGTTCTGTTAGTTTTGTCTTTTCCTGAATTTCACATAGTTAAACTTATATAGTATGCAGCCTCTTCAATCTCCCTTATTTTAAATATACATTTTAAATGTTCATGGTGTATGACTTATTTCTCTTTAGCATTGAATAATATTCCACTGTCTAGATATACCAGTTTATTGTCCAAAGGTCATCTTAATTGTTTTCAAACTGTGACAATTTATGAAGCTATTATGAAGAATTGTGTGCAGATATTTGTGCAGACATAGATTTTGAAGCCTCTGGATAAATACCATGGATCCAAAGAGCTAAATCTAATGGCAAGAGTAATAAACCACTAAACTGCCATCCAAAGTGGCTGCAGCCAGGTGTGGCAGCACAGTTATTTGGGAGACTGAGGCAGGAAGATCTCCACCATTTCAAGGGCAGCCTGAAAACAAACATACAAGAAAAAGCCTCACCATTTTGCATTGCCATCAGCCACAAATGAGTTTCTGCTGCCCCACATCCTTAGTATTATTTGGTGGTGTTGACATTTAGGATCTTGGTCACTCTTTTGAATGTGTAGTGGTATCTCCTTGTTTTAACTTGCAATTTTTTGAGGACATGATACTGAACCTATTTACATATATTTACTAGTCATTTCTTCTTTGATAAGTTCCTCTGCCCATTTTTTCTTTTTTAGTCAGGTTGTTCATTTTTCTATTATTGTATTTTAAGTTTTTTAAAATTTTGAATATTTCTTCATGTGTCCTTTTCAAATATTTTCTCCCAATATATGGTTTGTCTTACTGTCCTCAGGGCAAAATTTTTTTTAAAAAATTTAATGAAATCCAGTTTATCATTTCTTTCATGGACTGTCATCTTTGATTTTGTACCTGAAAATTAATTGCCATGGACAACATCAGCTAGGTTTTCTTCTATGGTAACTTCAGGAAACTTTTAAGTTTCTAGTTTTTCACTTAACGGTATGATCCAGAGATGCTCCTTAAGTTCATTTTTTTTTTTTTTTGCTTTTTTTTTTTGGAGACAGGGTCTTGCTTTGTAGTTCAGGCTGGCCCTGAGCTCACTATGGTGCCCAGGCAAGCCGCCGCGAACTCAACAATCCTCCTGTCTCTGCCTCCCGAGTGCTGGCTTAAGTTCATTTTTGTGAAGGATGTAAGATCTCTATCTAGATTTACTACTTTGCATGGGGGTGTCCAGTTATTCCAGCACTGTTCACTCACCACTGTTCTCCTAACATTGCCACTGCTCTTTAAAGATCTTATGTGGGTCTATTTCAGGGTTATCTATTCTATTGATCTATTTATCTATTCTTTCACAAATTATCTCAGTACCTTAATTATTGTGACTTCATTATATAAAGTCTGGACTTCAGGTAATATCTGTCCTCAGACTGTCCTTCAATAAGTTGGCCATTCTAGGTGTTTTGGGCTGCTACACAAACTTTTGAATTAGTGTGTCAGTGTCTACAAGACAACTTGCTGGGATTTTTATTAGGACGGCACTGGACCTACAGATCAAGTTGTAAAGAATTATTAACTTGACTGTACAGAATATTTATATATCCAGGAACACAGAATATTTTCCATTTATTTGGCTCCTTTTTTCTTTATGTTTTTACAGAATTTTTTTCTTCCAGTACCGGGGATCAAACTTGGGCCCTTGGGCTTCCAAGTAGGCACGGTACACTTGAGCTAAATCCCTGGCCCCTTCCTTGTTTTTATAGTTTTCCTCACACAGATCTTGTACATCTTACTGGGTTATACCAAAGAATTTCAATTTCTCCCATTCTGTGGGTTATCATTCACTTCAGTCTTTTAGAGACCATCAATTTTTACTTTTAATGAAATCTAGCTTACCATTTCTTTCAGAGGTTGTACTTTAGAATTTGTATCTGAAAATCCACTGCCATACCCAAGGTTAACTAGGTTTTCTTCTAATTTCAATGCTAATGTACATAGCAATTATATTTTTAGTTTCAAATTCCATTTGTGCCGGGTGTGGTGGCTCATGCCTATAATCCCAGCACTAGGGAGGCAGAGACAGGAGGATTGCTGAGTTCGAGGCTTGCCTGGGCTACATAGTGAGCTCAGGGCCAGCCTGAACTACAAAGTGAGACCCTGTCTCAAAAAAAAAAAAATTCAAATTCCATTTGTTCATTACTGGTATATAAGAAAGCAAGCAATTTGTATTCATTGACCTTACTCTACTTGATAAGCTACAGGAGTTTGTCAATTCTTGGATTTTCTACATAGAAAAAAAGTTCTCTATAAACAAAGATTCTCCCTTTCTAATCCATAACCTTTCATATCCATTTCTTTTCTTACTGCTCTTTGGTGGTGAGAAGGTATTTACAATATTAGGAAAGCTTCAAATTTCTCAACATTAAGAAATATGCCATTATGTAAGGTTTTCATAGGTTGAGAAAATGCTATTCTAATCTTCATTTCCTAAATTTTTATTCAGGAGTAGGTAATGAATCTGGCTGGTGCTTTTCCTGCATCTACTGACTATAAGACTTTTTTTTTTTCCTTTCAGACAGTGAGAGGGTCTCACTTTGTAGTTCAGGCTGGCTCTGAGCTCACTATGTAGCCCAGGCAAGCCTCGAACTCAGCAATCCTCCTGTCTCTGCCTCCCGAGTGCTGGGATTACAGGCGTGAGCCACCACGCCCGGCTGACTGTAAGACTTTTCATCCTCAACATTAGGCTGTGCTACATACTGGGCTACAAAGCAAGACCCTGTCTCAAAAAGAAAAAAATATTTAAAAAAATATATGGTTGTGCAAATATTGCTATATTATCATGCTTTTAATTCTTTTGGGAAGACACCAAGAAGAGGAATAGCTAGGTCAAATGGAACCTCTAGTTTAAATTTTTTGTTTTTGTTTTTGTTTTTCTGCGGTACTAGGGATCAAACTCTGGCTCTTGTGCATCCAAGGTTGGCACAGTACCACTTGAGCTAAATCCCCAGCCCTAGTTTAAGTTTTTTGAGAAATCTCTTCACTGATTTGCATAGTGGTTGCACCAGTCTGCACTCTCACCGACAGTGCAGAATTGTTCCTTTTTCCCCACACTCCCTCCACCAACATCACCTTTAATGTTTAAGATCAATGTTTAAGAGTATCCCCTAATCTAGTTTTTACAGAAATTTAGGTAGCACTGATTTAATTCTTGTTAATTCTTCCTTATATTGAAGAACAAATTCTATTCAATAATAATATACCACTATCATGAGTTCAATAATAATGCTGAATAATTCTTTAATCATATTATGAATCATAGGAAAAAAACTATCTTTAATTTTCCAATTTTCTAACTAATTCTTTTTTATTTTATTGCATGGCCTAGGATAACCTCTAGTAAAATAATAATAGGCCTTCTTATCTTTTTCACTGAGCATGACAGATGATACAGGTTTATTTTTCTTCTTTTATCTTTTTTTTTTTTTTTTTGAGATAGGTTCTCACTGTTTAGTCCAGGCTGGATCTGAACTCACTAACATAGCCCACACTGACCTCATACTTCTGATAATCCATCCTCCTGCTTCAGGTGCCTAAGAGTTGAGATCACAGGTATGTACCACCACACTCAGCCTTATTATGGGTTTTTTTTTTTTTTTTTGAGACAGGGTCTCGCTTTGCAGTTCAGGCTGGCCCTGAACTCACTATGTAGCACAGGCAAGCCTTGAACTCAGCAATCCTCCTGTCTCTGCCTCCCAAGTGCTGGGATTACAGGCGTGAGCCACCACGCCTGGCTTTATTATGGGTTTCTAATACAAATATCTTCATAGGTCAGGCAAGTTCCCTTCAACTACTTGTTTACTAACAGTGCATTCTATTAAAGGGTGTTAAGTTTTTTTTTTTTTTTTGAGACAGTGTCTCATTTTGTAGTTCAGGCTGGCCTTGAGCTCACTATGTAACCCAGGCAAGCCTCCAACTCAGCAATCCTCCTGCCTCTGCCTCCCGAGTGCTGGAATTACAGGCATGAGCCACCACGGCCAGCTTTAAAGGGTGTTAAATTTTATTGTCTTTTCTACTTTTTCTCATAGTTGATGTAATGAATACATCAACAGATGTTCTAATGGTAAAAAATATATTTGTATTCCTGGTACACATTTCCAGTTGCCTATGGAATGCTGATTTTTAATACTCTATTAAGGTCAACTTTAAGATTTTAAACTCAGATCACAAATGACATTGATATATTGTTACACTAGTATTAGTTCTTGTTTGGATAGGAAGGTAATAGGAATTCCACAAATAAAGGCTTTTCTTTTTAAAATTAATTAATTTAGTTTTTTGAGACAGGGTTTCATTATGTAATTCAGACTGGACTTGAACTCACTATGTAGCCTAGGTTGGCCTCAAAAGGTGATCCTCTCACCTCAGCTTCCAAGGGATTAGCAGGCATGTGCCACCATGCCTAGTTTGGACAGCCTTTTCTCATTGGTTCTGACAACAGCATATAAAAGATACAGACTATTGTTCCTTAAAGGTTAAACCAAATTTGTCATTAAAACTTCCTAAACCTATGGCATCTTTTGTATAGCAGAATACTATTTTATTAATTCAATTTCTTCTATAGTTAGTAATTTATTAAGGCTTTCTACTTAGAGTAACGTGGATCATTGAAATTTCCTACAAAATTACTCATTTTATATCAATTTTGACATTTTCTTGGTATGGACACATAGAGTACTCTTACACTTCTCATCTTTTTTTAGTTTCTTCCATAAAACATGTTTTTGATGTTTAGTTTGTTACTTTCTATTTAATTGATTTTTATTGTTAAATTATGTTCTACCTCTTTGGGATCCACTTTTTTGTAGGTGTTAAGAGTTGAATGTTTAGATCATTTATTTTTCAATCTCTTATGTGTTTTGATTATTTTAATAAAATATTTTACAGTGCAGCTGGGCATGGTGCCACATACATGTAATCCCAGAAATTGAGAGGTTGAGGCAGGAGATCACCATGAGTTCAAGGCCAGCCTGGACTATATAATAAGCCCCAAACCAGTCTTAACTACATAGTGAGACCTGTCTCAGTGTTTTTGCTTGTTTTTGTTTTTGTTTTTTGAGACAGGGTCTAGCTTTGTAGTTCAAGCTGGCGGCACTCACCTCACTATGTAGCCCAGGCAAGCCTGGAACTCAGCAATCTTCCTGCCTCTGCCTCCCGAGTGCTGGGATTACAGGTGTGAGCCACCACGCCCGCACTGTGGTATATGGCACTGATGGCTGGTGGGCATGTGAGTCCCCACATGCAGCATTGTATGTGGTTACCAGGATCAAACTCAGGGCCTTGAGCTTGCGAGGCAGGCGCTAGAACCACTGAGCTAAATCTCCGGCTCTGTCTCAAAAATTTTTTAAAGTATAGCCTTACATTCAAAATATAACTTTAGGGCCACGGATTTAGCTAAGTGGTCCTGATCTGCCAAGGTCCCAAGTTTGATCCCCAGTAACCCCATACCACAGTGCTGGGCATAGTGACTCACCCCACCTGCAATCAGTACCACACACCACAATAACAGGCATGGTGGCTCACACCTGTAATCCCAGCACTCGGGAGGCAGAGCCAGGAAGACTGCTGTGAATTTGAGGCTTGCCTGGGCTACACAGTGAGCTCAGGGCCAGCCTGAATTACAACAACAAAATAAAAAATAAATCTAAATATTATATATAATATGTATATTAATATATCTTTAACTATATACCTTTTTATTTTTAAATTGTTACTGTCCTTTTGATTACTGTATTTCTTTGGTAGACTATTTTTTATTTTTATATATACATGTATATATATATATATATATATATATATATATATATATTTTTTTTTTTTTTTTTTTTTTTTTTTTTTTTTTTTTTTTTTTTTTTTTTTTTTTTTTTTTTTTTTTTTTTTTTTTTTTTTTTTTTTTTTTTTTTTTTTTTTTTTTTTTTTTTTTTTTTTTTTTTTGCGACAGGGTCTTGCTTTGTAGTTCGGGCTGGCTCTGAGCTCACTATGTAGCCTAGGCAAGCTTCAAACTCAGCAATCCTCCTGCCTCTGCCTCCCGAGTGCTGGGATTACAGGCGTGAGCCACCACACCGGCCCTGTGGTATGTGGTATTGATTGTTGGTGGGCATGACTCTCCATGCCCAGCATTGTATGTGGTTTCCGGGGATTGAACTCAGGACCTTGTGCACTTGTGAGGCAGGCACCAGAAGCACTGAGCTAATCCTCCGACCCTATTTCTTTTAGTATAAAGCAGCCTTGTATACTCCTGCAATGATTTGTTATCACTGTTACCCTAAAGATCAAACCTAACTCCACCCAGCCCTCCCTTTAAACATTTTTTTTGCCTTGACCATTAATTTTACTGGTTTTTTAAATTTCTTCTTTTAAAAAAGAGTGAAGTGAAACTTCTTAGTGTTTCTTAGGAGTCACATTTATCAATTTCTGTGTTTTGTATTGTTTTACATTCCCTATGTGTTTACTTTTCTGAATCTGTACCTCTATTAGTTATTTTAGTGGTTATGCAAATGATAAATTAGCTTAGTTTTTATATATTGTATGTATTTTGCCTTCAGCCTCAAATAATTCAGTTGAATATAAAATTTTGAATTAATAATTATATTTTCTATATTCTTTAAAGATTTTATTTCATTGTGTTCTGACATTTATTTATGGTACTCACATATCATGTCAGCATAAATGTTTCTTCTTCCTTCATTCTTTTTGTTTAAAATGTATCAGGTTTAAATTTAATGTTGTTTACTCTTCACATCACTCAGTATTTAGTATATGTGCTGATGAAGCAAGCACAATCACTCAATATTTAAAATGAAGACTCACATTTCCTTTAACGCTTATAAAATCTGTTCTTCTCAAATATTCTCTACTTTGCCCTCTATTGTCTTTGGAGCTCCTTAGATAAGTGTTGGAAGCTCTTAGTTCTCCTCTATCTTTGGAATGTTTCTTGATACTTCTCTTTTGGTCTCACTAGGCCAGAGAATTCCTTCCTACTGCTTTCTAATTTGCTAAAAATCTGTACCTTTACTATAGCTTACACCATTAACCTTATTTATAATTTGTGTATTGTTTCCAAGTTCTTTAATGATTTTTAACTTTTTCTCTACTGCTTTTTTAAATGTTTTTTTCTTTTCTCTAATTGATTTTATTGGTACATTTTATATACACATCATGATCACACTCAATATTGAGAATCTGTACCAGTATATGGCACGATTTAATTCTATTTTTATTTTTTAATTTAATTCTTTATTGGTTTTTAATGGTTTTTAATTGTTATTTTTAAGTATATTTTTTATTTCCAATATAAGTGCACTTATGTCATGTTGACCATATGGTTTCCTAAACCTAACTTTCAACTATTGAAATTCTAGTTAGCGTGCCAGGCGTGGTGGCTCACGCCTGTAATCCCAGCACTCGGGAGGCAGAGGCAGGAGGATTGCTGAGTTCAAGGCTTGCCTGGGCTACATAGTGAGCTGAGGGCCAGCCTGAACTACAAAGCAAGACCCTGTCTCAAAACAAAACAAAAAAAATTCTGGTTAGCATCAGAGCTCCCTATATATTAGACTATGTATGAAGTCCTTTTGAACACCACAGAAAACTTGGTTGTTTTTTGATGACTAACATGAGCTCCATTTCTCCTATTTTCCTTCAAGCTGAAAACTCTGTGGCCTTTTGTTCTGTGGGCTCTAGCTCACTGCCTAGGACTAAGAATTTCTAAAACATAAAACCAAAACACTACAGCAAGTGCCAAGCTTCATACCCAAGTTGATTAACAGAAGAAAGTTGATCAGAAAATATTTTAAGTTAAGAAAAGTAACCAGATTTTTTTTTTTTTTTGAGACAGGGTCTCGCTTTGTAGTTCAGGCTGGCTCTGCACTCACTATGTAGTCCAGGCAAGCCTCGAACTCAGCAATCCTCCTGTCTCTGCCTCCCGAGTGCTGGGATTACAAGTGTGAGCCACCACACCCAGCACTGTGGTATGTGGTATTGATGGCTGGTGGGTGTGAGTCTCCACACCCAGCATCGTATGTGGTTACCAGGGATCGAACTCAGGACCTTGCACTTGCGAGGCAGGCGCTGGAACCACTGAGCTAACCCTCCAGCCCATAAGTAACCAGATTTTTTAAAAATGTATATAACATTCCCAATTGAAGTCAACTGAGGAAAAAATGGATACCAAGGCAAAATCAGTGAGAGAAATCAAAAAGTCATCATTTCTTCTATGAGCATTTCTCATTACTGTTTACTTATGCATCTCACCTATTCTACAAATACAATAAATAGAAGCACAGCTCTTACAACATTAAAGTAAACATTGTCCCTGCTAGGGGGAAAAAAACTGAACTTTCCGGGTTACCCTGACCCAGTTTGCTGAAAGATAAAAGACTGCTGAATACATCAATACCATGGCTTATATTGTTAACACCTGTGACAAGCATGAATGACTGAGTTTATATTTAAGAGTACATGCAATAATGTTAGTTGCCATTTTAGATAAAAGCTTTAGTTTTTTTTTTTTTTTGAGACAGGGTCTCGCTTTATAGTTCAGGCTGGCCCAGAGCTAACTATATAGCCCAGGCAAGCCTCAAACTCAGCAATCCTCCTGTCTCTGCCTCCCAAGTGCTGGGATTACAGGCGTGAGCCACCACACCCGGCTAGATTTTATTTTTATTATGACACAAGCAAGGAGCCAAAACAGAAACTAAATTATCAGCACTGACTTATATACTATTGACTATATTTTAAAATGCCACCAAAATTCTCAAAAAGGATCACAGCGCTCCTTTTTAAACTTTATAAAAAGCTATTTTAACTGTTCTCTATAGTCAGCTTAAATTTATTTAAAACTTCAGACAGAAAAGATTCACTAGTACACCAAAGATTGTTTACTGGGTGTAGATATCATCAAAGTATCTTGAACTTACAAAGTATGATTTTTAATTAACCTATATTATAAATTGTGTAATCCAGAGGTGTAAAAATTCAAATCATAATGCATATCAGAAATAAAAGATTCTTGCCAGGTATGGTGCTCACACCTGTAATCCCAGCACTTGGAGGCAGAGGCAGGAGGACTGCTGTGAGTTCAAGGCTAGCCTGGGCTATAGAGTGAGAGCTCAGGGCCAGCCTGAACTACAAAGTGAGACCCTGCCTCAAAAAAAGAAAGAAAGCAATTTAGAGAGACAGAGAGAGAGAGAGAGAGAGAGTGCAAGAGGGAGAGAGGGAGGGGGGGAGAGAGGGAGGGAGGGAGGGAGGGAGGAAGGAAGGAAGGAAGGAAGGAAGGAAGGAAGGAAGGAAGGAAGGAAGGAAGGAAGGAAGGAAGGAAGGAAGGAAGGAAGACTGGGTGACAGAGGTATTGGTATGCAAGGTAAAGGAAAAAGTGAGTTTAGTATCATATTGGGTTTGAACTGGTTATCAGCGGAAACACCATCTTGACCTTTATACAAATGCATTAAATGTATTAAAGTTCATCCTGACAAAACCACATCACGGCACAGAATTTAAGGCAGTAGCCTGTCAAATCAAGCGGAAACAAATTTTAAAAAGACAGACACAGATGTGTAAATATATCTTTTCTCTGATGAGAAACTAAAGTTGTAAATGTGTTCTACAATGAATGATTGATATTGTGAAATAGTAAATATTCAAAGGGAAATGAAATTTAGGGGTAAATAATGAGGAAAGAAAAGGATTTATGGTAAACAGAAAAGGAAACAATGCTTGTGGGGCGGGGGGCAGTGGGATGGGTAGGGGAAGGGGAAAAATTAGAATTAAGTTGTGTCATATACTGGTACAAATTCTTAATGTGGAGTGTAATTGTGATGTGTATATATAATGTGCCAATAAAAAAAAAGAAAAGAAAGGGTTGGGGTTATTGCTCAGTGGTAGAGCATTTGCATAACATGTGCAAAACCATGAGCTGGAAATACAGTAGCACCAAAAAGGTTCCAATTTAAGATACAGTATTCTGTAACTCCATATATAATTTAGAAAAAGTTAAGAGAAATAAATAATTGCTATAATAAAGCTTTGTTTCTATTTAAGACATCAATGGTTCTAACCATTTATATCTACTTAAAAAATTACAACAGAACTGATGCTAAAACTTTTTTCTGTCCATATACAATATTAATCTAATGATGAAAGGCTTAATTGGGAAACACAAGTATCTTATGAAGGCTGAAATTCTAACAATTTTTCAATGTGCAAAAAACGCTACAGCTCATTATAAATGTCTAATAATCAGAATAGTATCACAATACAAAAGAAATTCACATGCATGTTTTTTCTTTTCTTTTCTTCTTTTTTTTTTTTTTGAGACAAGAGTCTCCTTTTAGTCTCCTTTTGTTGTTCAGACTGGCCCTACTCACTATGTAGCCCAGGCTAGCCTTGAACTCACAGCAATCCTCCTGCCTCTTGCCTGCCAAGTGCTGGGATTGCAGGCATGAACCACCACACCTGGCATTGTGGTGTGTGGTATTGATTGCTGGTGGGCATGAGTCACCACCTGAACTACAAAAGTGTCTAAAAAAAAAAAGAATTATTTAAGGATAAAATTAATACTGTACTACCAAATAATTTAAAATTTTAAAGCAGTTTAGCATAGGAGTTGGAAGAAGTCTTAAGAACTTACCCTCTTTGGCCAAATATAACTCCTTAAATTTTGCTCTCTTTTGATTAAATTCTTGCTCAAGTTGCTGCTGTGCACGTAAAAATTCTGCATTAATTTTTTCCAATTCTGCTACTCGTTGCTGAAGAGAAACTGTAAAACAAAATGTTAACAATTTTGTTTATAAATTAAATTACAATAATAAATTAGTATTTCACATTACTATAAATGAAACAAATAATTGAGTTCTTCCCAAGATCCATTATAGCCTAGGAAATTCTAAATTTTTTTTTTTTTTTGAGACAGGGTCTCGCTTTGTAGTTCAGGCTGGCCCTGAGCTCACTATGTAGCCCAGGCAAGCCGCCGTGAACTCAGCAATCCTCCTGTCTCTGCCTCCCGAGTGGAAATTTTTTTTTAATTGAATTCTTTATTGGTACAATATACATCTCAAAATCACATATAACATTGGGAAATTTGTACCAGTATATGCCACAAGTTAATTCTCATTTTTACCCATATCCCTAC
>PVIC010009764.1:0-44844 GCA_004025085.1 Thryonomys swinderianus
AGGAAGGAAGGAAGGAAGGAAGGAAGGAAGGAAGGAAGGAAGGAAGGAAGGAAGGAAGGAGGAAAAAGAATAAAAAGAAGGAAAGAAAAAAGAAAAGGTATCTTAATCTTTAAGAAGCTGAAGGAGTTGAGATGAGGAAGCATCCCATGTACAGCATGGAATATACTATCTGTACAAACTGGAAGGTGGTAGAAGTACACAAATGACTCATGCTAAAATACAGTACTTGTCTTAAGAGAAAAAAACCAAACATAAAGCTGTATGACTTTAAGAAATTAACTGTATCTCAGTTTCTTCATCAGAAAGACAATGATTAAGAGCTACTTGTCCAATTATACCAGCATTAAAATGAAATAACATATATCAAGTTTTTAACATAGATTAAATATTTAAGTCATTATAGGTATTTATTTTTGTTTTTTTGAGAGATGGTCTCACTCTTAATTCAGGCTACCCTTGAACTCACTATATAGCCCAGCCTGGCCTAGAACTTGTAGCAATCCTACTCAGCCTTCTGAGTGCTCATCACTCACAGATATTGCTAGTAAGTAAAAATTGAATAGAATATTGGCATTTCTTCAAAGGGAAATACACAATTTAACCTTGGAGACCATCTGGTTTCACTCTCTAATTTTCCTTCCTTCCTCCCTCCCTCCCACTCTCTCTTCTTCTCCCTCTCTCTCCACCTGTCTCTCTCTCTCTCCCTCCCTCTCCCCCT
Organism: Thryonomys swinderianus; assembly: GCA_004025085.1. Taxonomy (NCBI): domain Eukaryota; kingdom Metazoa; phylum Chordata; class Mammalia; order Rodentia; family Thryonomyidae; genus Thryonomys; species Thryonomys swinderianus. The sequence goes on from PVIC010009764.1 coordinate 719, forward strand.
CCCTCTCCCTTTCTCTCTGTGGTACTGGGAATCAAAGTAAGGACCTTGTGTTTCCAAGGTAGGCGCCCAGTACCATTTGAGCTAAATCCCTGGCTCTCAACCTATAATTTTCAAGGTGATGAAACTGAGTATGGTCCATAAAGTGGGCCTGTTAGGACAAGATGTCAGTGAGCAATGGTCAGGATCTTGCCCAAGAACACGGAGATAGCTAGTTCTTTACCCCATTTCAGTTTCTCTTTGATTCTCCTTTATTTGTCAAAAACAAAGCCACATGCTAGATGAAACTTCCCTTAGTGTGAGCAAAGTCCGATGCCACTGAGAATGTTTACAGCTCATGAGGGTTGCCACAGCTGCCAAAACTCATGTGTTACTGCTGTTCTTGTTTACAGGCAGGCTGTGTAAAAAGCCACTCTGACATTTGTAAGGTGTACACCCCCAGACACGGGCTATGTCTAATTTTGTTTTATTTGAGCTAACTTTAAAATCAGAGCACAATAACCGTTTTATTATCATCCTTTGAATCACTCATACTATAATCCCTCAAGCATCAAAGGCCAGCACTCCAGCCCACGAGCTTTAATTGAAAAAGAAAAAAGGACAAATGCTAATCTGCTTTTGTTTCTGGAAAGGGGTCATTATTCAATGTCAGATCCCTACTGCTCGTTCATAAGAACATTTCAGAACTCAGAGAGAACAGATTTTTAAATTTTATTTTTAAAATAATGACTCACTAAAATAAGCCCCAGCTATTTCCAGTATAGTACATTCACAACTGGAGCCTTTGATTCACTTTTCTTTTTTTTAGAACCCAAATGACACAATCTTCTGTGTTAACTTCATGGCCTGGCTTTTGTATTAATTTCAGCATGAATGGAATGCTTACTTACTATCCTCTGAATTGGGGACAGAGATGAGTAACGCATCATTCTTGTGGGAAAGCTGTTCCTCCAAACTCAAGACCTAAAAAGAACATAATCTTTCTTCTCTTTCAGTTATTACACTGTGTGGCCTCAGGAAAACCACTTAGCTTTTGGTGCCTTAGTTTACTTATGAGGCTACAGCAGGACCTAGGATATAGTAGTACCTACCTCCCAGTGTTCTGCAAATAATAACATATACAAAGCACTTAGAACAGAGTCTGGTACACAGGAAATACTGCCAGCTGATGCCACTGCTCTTATAATCTGTATCTTCACTCTTAGAAGCCACAGACAAGTTTAAAACATTAATTGCAAACAAAGCAGACCTTAAAGAGCCTGGAGAAAGAGTTTAACAAACTATGGCAGAGTGACTGATGAGGAACAGGCACAGAGAACAGGTAACTCTAATTGAACAGAGTTGCAGGCAACCCCAGCGCTCTTCACCTCTGAAGGGAACCACAGCAGTAACAGAGAAACCCTGAAACATTTTGAGAGTAAAGGAAAGAATGGGGCACTGAATAGTCCTCAAGAATATGTCCACAATTGCCGGGCGTGGTGGCTCACGCCTGTAATCCCAGCACTTGGGAGGTAGAGGCAGGAGGATTGCTGGGTTGGAGGCTTGCCTGGGCTACATAGTGAGCTCAGGGCCAGACTGAACTACAAAGTGAGACCCTGTTTCAAAAAAAAAAAAAAAAAAAAAAAGAATATGTCCACAATGGAACAGGATTCCCTGTCCCTTCGAGTTGAAAATACTCTAAGCACCAGAGATTTCCTAGAATATGAACTGTTTATGCTTTCAAAAGGAGACTGAATAGGGTTGTGTGGAAGAAATTGAGAATCTTTTCCACAGTAAGCAGAGAGGTTGGGGAAGGTTATACACTGGATGACATTCTACTTAGCAAACTTTAGGACAGTGGTGGAAACAGGATGGGGTAAACTCTTAGGAAACCTTCAACAGAAGATTAGTACATTTTCAGGGTTCCCACAGAAAATAATCATCCTGTCTAATCCTAATACGGAAAGAAAATTTTCATCAGGGGACTTACTTAGAGCTAAAAAGGTAATTAGGAAGTTAGAATATTTTTGTCTGGAGTTGCAGAGTTAGGAAAAAACTGCTTTCTAAATTGTTGGTCACTTTCTTTTCATCACCATAAAGCCAAGACTATTAAACAAATTATGCCTCTTTCTCCAAAGTGCCTTTTGGGATATCTTTTCCAGCTTTTCACCTGTTAAGTTCTTAATCTAAAAGACTCAGTTCAGGACCAGAGATTTTGCTCAGTGGTTCCGGTGCCTGCCTTGCAAAAGCGCAAGGCCCTGAGTTTGATCCTGAAAAAAAAAAAGACTCAGTTCAGAAGTGACCTCTGTATTGCCTTTATAATCTCCAAAGGTAAAGTTACATTATCTGTAGACTTATATACTACATTACAGCACACAATCACATGCTTTTTTTCATTTGTTTACAGGTCTGTTTATTCCCTTAGACTGTGAAGGAGATAAGAGCAGGAACTGTACTCAAATTTATCTTGTTTCTCTAATAAAGTACGTGGTACATACTAGTGATGGCAAATGTGCTGCAGTGGGCTGTTTATATCACTAAAAGCTCTGAGAGGTTCTGTATCTTTGTACTAGGTGCTCAAAGGTTTACTATGTGAGGTAAACCATGAGCACTTAGGATGAGTATATTCCGTGACAGTCCAGCTATGACTGTAGAAAATAGAAAGCGGATTAGGTTAAACCTCAGAAGTGCTTCTTTAGCAACGTTCCACCGGGATCACCAAGGAACTAATAAGATAATTCCCTCTGACCTAAATGGCCCGTCCCTAGTAAAGGGTACTATTTCCTCCTGCAGCTCATCACCCTGGCTCTAGTAGACCTCCTCAGGCTTTGACGTAAATTACCTCTGACTGATCCATGAATTTGCTGCTGGGGCTTCTATCTACACCTCCACCCTGCTTTATGCACATGGGGATCTTTTAATATTCAAAACTCCTTAACTTCTTTCCCCGTGTTCTCTAAGAACCTCACTGAAGTATTTTTTTTTTAATAAGGTCATTATCATTTGACAGGAGAGGCATTTGAATTTCTTTTTTTTCACTTCTGGAGATTTAACCAAGGAAGGCATCATGCACTCTACCACTAAGTTACATCCCATCCTTATATATTTTTAGACAGGGTCTATGTTACCCCAGCTGTTCCTAAAGTCCTGGACTCAAGCAATCCACTCCCCTGAGCTTGCCAAGTGGATGGCACTGCAGAAGCCTTCTCATCTGGTTTAAAACTCTTCTTTTGGAGACTGTCATTAAGTACAATCCACCCCCCAAAAAAAGTACACATAGGTTAGGCTGTAATCTGGACTTCTTTCATACTAGAAGAAGAGCTCCAATTCATTTAGTTCAGGATAAACGTAGTAAACTAAACCTAAACCTGAAGAAATGAAACAAATATTAGGTACTTTCTATGTTTAGGCACATGTTAGTTCATTTTAGTATATGTGCTGCCGAAGCGAGCACATAGTTCATTTTAATACAACAATGCTCCGTGGCAATTAGTGTGAATCCCATTTTATAAACAAACTAAGCAAAGTAAGACACACAAATAAGACTATTTAACTAGCAAGTGATGGAAGCAGATTTAAATGAAGGTCTGATTCCAAACACCAACGGTATCACTTCTACTTGACCACAGCCCAAGGAAAAGACTGTCCTCATGTCTACTTCTGGTTAGGCACTGAGCGGCCCCTTTGTCCTAAATGCTCTGAGCTCTCTTTAGTGGTTTATCTCCAGTTCTGAGTCTCCTCTGACTTCAAGTTTCTGTGTTCAGCTGCCTATTCAACACATCCACTTGGAAAGCTAGTGCACACCACAAACTCAAAAGTTCAAAACCTGAACTCCTGACTTAGAGCCCTACTTCACATGCCCCTTTTGAGTCTTCTCTTCTTGGCAGATGGTCATTTCATTCTTAGGAGTCTTAGACTCCAAACTTAAGTCATGTCTGATTCCTTATTTCCTACATACTCCATTATCCAAACCATATACATCCAAGATGTGTATCTTGACCTTTGAAACTTACCTCAGGGGGGTGTTTTGAGAATAAGTATCTGTATTTACTGAGTAAAATAAATACCTAGCACCCTACTATACTATCCTGAGGCAGCAGATGAGGGCATGGTAAGTCTGCTAGCCGAGTGGGCACAACCTATCCATAAGAGGAAAACAGTTCCAAGCCACGGACCTGGGAAAATGCTATCTCTAGTTCTTCCGGCACAAAAACAAACAAGTTTTTGATAGGATGGCCTTGATCTCTCACCTCCAGAGTAGGGGATATGGAAGACAGTGGCCAATAACCTCAGAGCCTCTGAAAGCTTTCAGGGGCCCACTCTCACCCTACAGAAGAGTACTGCTTTTCCTACTTTTAATTAACCTGGTTCACTCTGCAGATTGGCTCCCAAGGGCTGGTTGTAACTCAATACAGTTGAGATCTGAATGCTTACCTAGGTACATACTATAGATAATAACAGGCAGATGAATCTTCCACTAACCTAATTAACCCAAGTTGTGTGTAAGGCTGGTTGTAACTTGAGGGTCCACTGTACCTCTTTTCATACTTTTAATAAATGTAAGACCTCAGTACCTTTTGTGCATTTTTGTCCATCTTTTCGTTCAGCATAAGAACCTAGAAAGAATCTCTAGAAGGAGCCCGTGGCACTGGCACCCCAGGGCCCCAGTAACACCACCACTTTTTCCTCCCTCAACTCCCCCACCTCAGTTCCAACCAGCACCACTGCCCACTGCACAATCACTTAACTGTGTGGTCTCCCCATTTTTCTGCTTGCTCTCCTCCCACAGCCTATTCTTCAGGCCACAACCTCAGCCATCCCATGTCACTGCTCAAAACCCTCTAGAAGCTTTATATTTCAGAATAAAGCCTTTACCACGGCTTGCAACATTTCCCTAGCCTAATCTCCTCTGTGATCTACCACAGTTTCTCTGTTCTACACATAGCGGCCTCTTGGCTGTCCTCGGCCCTGCGGAGCGTTCTTTTCCTCAGCACTTGTACATCTGCTTCCTTCTGCCTGGTACTATACGTTCTTTCCCTTGCAGTCACAAGACCTGTTCCATTACTTTACTCTTAACAGAGAGGCTTCCTTTATTCACTGTTGTGACATGAGTGTTACCATCCAAATTCATGGGCTGGAAACTTGACCCCCAAACTCATAGGGCTGATGGCATCTGGAGGTGAGACCTCTGAGAAATAATTAGATGAAGTCATGAGGGTGGAGCTCCTGACGGTAGTATGCAACAGTTTAGGAAAAGGAAGAGAGATCTGAGTTGGCACAGTTGCTCTATTTTGTTCCATGCTGGTAATTTAAGTGGACACCACCATACCTGGCTTTAAACTCATTTTCAACTTATGGTTGTCTACAAGAAGACATAAAACAAATTGTGTAAAAACTTCCATGTTAAATAACAGATCAGAGCCAGGCAGGGTGGTGCAAGCCTGTAGCCTCAGCACTCAGGAGGAAGAGGGAGGAGGATTACTATGAGTTCAAGGTCAGCCTGGGCTACATAGTGAGTTCAAGGCAGCCTGAACTAAATAGTGAGATTCTGTCTCAAAAAAATAAAAATAAAATAAAATAAAATTTAAAAATCAGTTTTTAGTAGGAAATTTTTATTGTTAAAGATTATAAATTTTATCTTTAAATCTTTCTCATAATTTGAGTAAAATGGACCAAAGATTAATCATTCTAAATTATTGCTTTTGCCTCTAATTAATCATCAAGTTATAAAAACTACAAAAAATACACATTGAATCAATTTTTCTGATTAGATTTACTTTGTTATGTAACATTTTGCACAAACTATTCAAACAATTCAAGCATAATACTACTTCCTTTTACAGGAAAAAATTCTGCGGCAAGATATTTTTCTTAAAAGTATACCCTACTAAATGTTCACACATGAAAATATGGAAAAGGAGGTTTTAGATTTTGGATGCAGCAGTTAAATACCTGGTAATCTCCCAGTGGGACATTCTGCAAGTGAAATAGGGCATTTATTCAAAATACTGTTCACATTTTTTCTTCATGCAGATTATACATCATCTGATGGTTGCCATGGAAACAGTAGTAAAGCCAAGAAGGATTAGCCCCATAGGATTTTACCACTAGGTGCAGAATTCTTTTGTGGAATCACTGGGGAGGCAACAGGGATAGCATCTGGGGATACTAATCAACTAATGTGAGTGTCTGAGAGCAGGTGAAGAGGAAGGAGCCCAAATGCTCCCTTTAAATTAGATTCCATCTATTCCTCATCCATATACTACTGATAACTTAGTAAACTAAGTTTGAGCTTTCTTTCCTACATCTTCCATGAAACTTTTCTACTACATTCTAGCTCTTCAGCTTTTGCTTCTGTCTTTCAATTTACACTTTTGAAAAAGGTATTCATATAATTTCCACATCTAGTGAGTGTTTTACATGGTTCTCTATCTAGATGCAAACTAATCAGTTCCTGAGTATTCCCTGAGCCAGGTACCCATGGCTGTCAAAGTATTTCATTACATACTCAGGTAATACATGTTAGACAGATTTTTTTTTCATTTGTTTTTGAGACAGTATCTTGCTGAACTATCTAAATTGGTCTTGAACTTGTGATGCTCCTGCCTCAGCTTCCCAAATAGCTGGGATTTAGGTATGCACCACTGAGTCTGACTAGACAGGTATTATCAATTCACTATTTAGGTAAGTGAACTCAGCTCTGAAAAGGTCAAGAGACTTTCCCAATACAGTCAACTATTTGTATGTAGTATTACTACCTAGGCTCCTCCATGAAAAGGCCAGTTCAGCTTGTCCTGTGACTTCCTCAGTATATTTAGTAAACTCACAACAATCAGTGGACAAAAAGTGATTTAACGAAAACCAATACTGTGCCTACCTCATAAGCACAAGATCCTGAGTTCCATCCCTGCTACCCAAACAAAACAAAATGACAACCACAAAGAAAGAAAACCAGCAATGGAAAAACCTACATTGTATAACCAGGAAGAAGGAGGCTGCTATTTTTTTCTTTCTTGGTTTAAGATTTCAAATATACTAAAAGACTTTGGACAATGTATATAATTTAAAAAATAAATAATCAATTACATTTATAGAAATCTTTTCCTATGATGATATTGGTGTTTGCCATGATCATTTGTGAAATAAGTTGGAAGTATTTGTTTTTATTGATAAAGTAATGAAGTAAATTTCTAAGAGAAATTCAAAATGATAACTCACTATGTGCTCTCCAATGTGGAGAGAAAAGGTATCATTGCTGCAAGCTCTGTGGGCAAACTGACTTCTTAGTAATATTTTGTGCAGGTGTCTTGGTGAATAATAATTCAAGAACCACGGATATAAGGAAAAGTAGTAAGACAGGGATACTCTACTGAAATCTATTCCTGCTACCAGTTCACTGGGTGAAGAGCAGCAATGTGCATAAACAATCTGGCCTCTGTTGCCTCAATTCTTCCAAAGCCTGGGACAAATGACCTACCTACTGCCAGGGCCAACGTGACACTGCTTAGTGTTCTGAGCTTCAGTTTCTCCTGGAGCATCTTGCTCCTTTTGGACAATGTCAAGTAAATTGGCTTTGTGGAAATGAAACCAGTAAAATGTGATGCTGACTTAGCTGTTTTGGGAGAACTGTAACAAACTTAGATTTTATAAAGGCAGAAATATATTACATAAACCAGGGTACAATAAATGTCTTCATGATTTTAAGCAAATAAACCTATCTCTGAGCAAACATCAAATTCTTGAAGAATTAAGAAGTTGAAAAAGCAGGTGTTGGCAAATTGATTAGTTAACGTCCAAGAAGGGTTTCAGGCACATGGGACTCTCGTACTGCTAAGCACTATTCTATTTAATGTTGTCTCTGCTTCTACACTTGATCTTAGCCAAAAGGCTGAGAAGTAATATATTGTCTATGCTTCTTCACAGCTAGTCAACTTCCAGGTTTATGTGAGATGCCATGAAGGAGAATATTAATAGACTACAGTCTTATATAAGTCCGAAATGTCTGGGGAGCAGGGAAGCTTTAAAAGATAGAAATGAAGCCAGGCGTGGTGGCCCACACCTGTGATCCCAGCACTTGGGAGGCAGAGGCAGGAGGACTGCTGAGTTTGAGGCTTGCCTGGGCTACATAGTGAGCTCAGGGCCAGCCTGAACTACAAAGCGTGACCCTGTCTCCAAAAAAAAAAAAAAAAGACAAAAAAAAAAACAAACAAGATAGAAATGAAAACGTGGGCCCTCCAGAATGAGGTTCATCTAAATTTCAGAGTAATTATTCAAACCAAAAATAACTGGTTCCAAACAATTGTCATCTCAAAACTCCTAGGTAAGAAAAAAGGTCCTGTATAAGTCAAATTGATCATTCGTTAATAAACTGAACATACTAGAGAAGGGAACAAATTCAATGAAAGCAATTATTCTAAATAATGTGGTAAAAGCTGGCATGGTGAATGCCGGATGTGGTGGCTCACGCCTGTAATCCCAGCACTCGGGAGGCAGAGGCAGGAGGATTGCTGAGTTCGCGGCGGCTTCCCTGGGCACCATAGTGAGCTCAGGGCCAGCCTGAACTACAAAGTGAGACCCTGTCTCCAAAAAGCAAAAAAAAAAAAAAAAAAAAAAAGCTGGCATGGTGGTGCATGTCTGCAATCCTAGTACTCAGGAGGCTGACACAGAAGGACCGTCAGGACTTTGAGACCAGTCTGAGCTACACTGTCAAGTCAAGACCAGCTGAATTCCAGGCCAGCTTTAGCTAAATAGTGAGACCCTATCTCAAAGACACCCGAAACAAAACAAAACAAGCAAACACCATGCGGTCCCAACATCTTTCAACAATGATTACTAAACACATGGGCAAGGCCACTGCATGTAAGCCAGGCACTAAGATGTGGCCCTGCATTCAAGGTAGGACACAAAGCATGTAATTGAATAACTCGGGACTCCACTTGCTAAAATAAAAAAAAAATACAAAAACACATTAAAATATTCATCTGCTAGAACTTAATTTCCAGAAAATGAATCCCAAATAAAGCACACTGAATCACTTCCTTCATTATACATTCGATCCCAGTGAACTTTGATATATGACATTTCTGTGCAATGAGATTTACCAAAAGTTCTAATCTTTTTAGCCAATCAGCCACTATAACTAAATAAACCCAAATGAACAAACTTTGGGCAACATGAAATACATCTCCAAGTGAATTTTAGAGAATAAATAAGGTTAGTGTTTCAAGTATAAGAAAATTACTTATTGATTACAGATTCCACAGACTGAAAAAGTGTAGATGATTTATACTGAAGAAATAATTAAATTAGAATAAAGGCTGTCTTACCAGTAAAAATCATAGAAGTACTGAAATCACCTTACACAATTATACTGTTTGACCCACTAATTTTACTGTTAAGAACATATCCTTAGAAAATAACCGAAGTTGTCAGACTTATGTACCTTGCAGTTCCTAGATGCACATCTACAGAAATGTGTCCTTATGTGCAATGGAATGCAAGTCCAACACTGTTTCCATTATTATTTAGAAGCTAAAATCTGTAAACAGCTCCGATCAGTAAAATGGATGAGTCAATATTCATACAGTGGAATATAAAGCACCAAAATAAATGAGTTAACCAAGCTCTATGTGTGTATTAGGCACTTCCCTGTCATTGGGACAAAATGCCTGACATGGGAAAGTTAGAGGACTTCGTGGGTTCATTCAATGGCAGAGCAAAGGCGCTCAACTCATGCCAGCCAGGGAGCAGAGAGCAAAGGACAGGAACACACCCTTTCAGGTCAGGGCCCAGGGGGGATTCTCAAGCCTGGCAATGCTCTATCTCACTTCAGTGGTAGTTAGATGAGATTTGCTTTTAACAAAACATTTTATTAATATGTATGCTTTTGTTTTATGCCCTTTTGATAATAAGTTGTGAGGGTTTCAGAGCAGAATTTTAGAGTCAGTACCTCTGATGTGAATCCTAGCTCAGCCACTGCTGAGATTCATTTATTTCAAAGAAAAAATAGGGAAAGCCTGCATACCACATAGGGCTGATCTAGGGGGTGAAATGAGAAAAACTGTCTGGAATAGCATGTGGCACACTGTCAGCATGCAGTACATTTTCTGCTATCTTTACCCTAGAGCAAGAGTTACAAAAACAACAACAACAACAACAACAGCAACAAAACTGACTCCAGACATCCCCTCTGTGCAAAAGCACAATCATATCAAGAGCTATGGGGAAAACCACAAAGCTCCAGTGTAGATGGAAATAAGACAGAAGACAGTGAAGGTGGCAGAGACTTGGGCTCCTGGGGGCCTTGAGGAAGCAAACAGCAGTACTGTGAACTATCTACGCTGGGCTCTCAGTCCTATAGTCCTACAAAAAGGAATTTGGCCAAAAACCTGAAGGTTCTCAGAAAACCTGAGCTCTTGATGAGAACCTGGCTTAGCCTGTATCTTAAATGAAGTGTTGTGAGATCCTGAGCAGAGAACGCAAATAAAAGGTGCTGACTAGTGACTCCCTGATGAGATAGTTGGTCAACAGTCTGCTGACCTCTACATATCTTGAGAGAAAGTGAGGTGGGAAACCAAATCCCAGTAAAGGAGCTTCTTGGGTGATCTTATGTGCAAACAGAGCCATAAAGTCACAGGCCATGCCATCCCAGGGATTAAGTGCCCAGGAACAGGTCTCTCAGATTAAGTTTAGGCGCCTTACTTCAAAAAAAAAAGAGACCCACTAGCAGAGAGCAGCATTCAAACCCCTTTGTGTTTGGTTCACTTTAGTATCATAATTTTAGTTAAAAGTAGCCCAGTTCTGGGCTGAAGATGTAGCTAAATTGGTACCACGCCCTCCTTGCAAGCACCAGGGTCCAAATTCAATCCCTGGTACTGCAAAAAATATAAAGATAGAAAGAAAGAAAAAAAGAAAGGAAGGAAGGAAGGAAGGAAGGAAGGAAGGAAGAAGGAAGGAAGGAAGGAAGGAAGGAAGGAAGGAAGGAACAAAGCAAGCTAGCAAGCCAGCCAGCCAGCCAGCTAGCCAAATGTATCTTCCTGAGTTGTACTCCAGTAATGCTGATTTACATATGGTATGCTTCTAAATCTAAAAGGCAATTCTTAATTTGTTGTTTTCTATACAAGGCAGATCTTATCCTGGATTTACAGTCTTCCTAGTTTCTTTTTAGTTTTTTTGAGACAAGGTCTCACTTTGTAGTTCAGGTTGGCCCTGAGCTCACTATGTAGCCCAGGCAAGCCTCCAACTCAGCAATCCTCCTGGCTCTGCCTCCCAAGAACTGGGATTACAGGTGTGAGCCACCACATCCAGCACTGTGTTGTTTGGTTACCAGGAATCAAACTCAGGATCTTGTACTTACAAGGCAAACGCCAGAACCACTGAGCTAAATCCCTGGCCCCCTAATTTCATTTTTATACAGCATAATTTCTATTAGCCCATGGCTAACATTGGTTCATTTTCTAAAATCTGGCAGCAAGTTATATATGAACCAAAACTATAATAAATTTACTTGTGAAAATTTGGTTAGCAATATTTTTATCAGGTGCTCAATGACAAAGAAAGATGGGAAACTGGAGTTGGTAGTTTTTTTAAAAAGAAGAACTCTTAAAAGCTAATATATGAAAATTCTATTGTAGGTTACTTTTCTTGTCAAAAGGGAAAAACCAAAGCTAACAACGGAGGATCTCACATTGGCTCTACAGTTCAAGGGACAAATGTCAGCAACAGAGGGACAACCAAGATACATGTCATCTGACAGGCACATCTTACTAGCTAAAAATATTTGACCTAAATTCATTAGGTTTTTATGCATAATGTCCATTAAATAGGAATAAGCTGTCACTGTAAGAAACAAGTGTGCAGGGCTGGAGATTTAGCTCAGTGCGCCTTGTAGGCACAGGCCCTGAGTTTGATGGTAAGTAACCACATACAATGCTGGGCGTGGTGACTCACGCCCACCACCGCATACCACAGTGCCGGTCATGGTGGCTCACGCCTGTAATCCCAGCACGTGGGAGGCAGAGGCAGGAGGATTGCTGAGTTCAAAGCTTGCCTGGGCTACACAGTGACCTCAGGGCCAGCCTGAACTACAGAGCAAGACCCTGTCTCAAAAAAAAAAAAAAAAAGAAACAAGTGTGCAAATTCAAAAGCTGGAACTCTGCGAGGAAACTGGCTTGACTGTTTAATATGTTGTTAGCATAAAAAAGAGGACTGTGCTAGAATAACATTTACGGAATGATCCTGGATTGGACCCTGATGTGTAAACCAACTATAAAGACATCTTTGGAGGTCAAGTGGGAGAAATCTGGGCATTATCTGGAATTACAATAATGAAAACTTAATGTAACAGACAGGTAGAAATCACTGATTTCAAAAGCAGATTACAAAATAGCATATGCCACATATATGATTTTGGTTTCAAAAATACAGATGTATTTACATATGTCTAGAGGGCATTACATTGTTGCAGTAGTGATTTCTAGAAAGTAGATATGTTATGTTTTTTCAATTATTTGACTTGTCTCTAATTTCTAGGTTTTTCTGCAGTGCATATAAACTGTTTTTGGTAAAAATACAAGGTTGGTTAAAACATTAGTTAAATAAAACAACATTTCCCAAGGCATTATATACCAGTGCCAAGTAAATGATGAGTTCCAAAAATGTAACAATCACTGTGTGCCAGAACGGTGAGGGGATGGAGAAGATAAATTGTCAGCTGACCTTGGAGAGTGGCAAGTAACAGTTTGGACACATAGAAACTTACTTCTGTGACCCGTCAATGCCTAACACACAGGGCTGTATGGATGACAGCTTGAGTAGGCCATGACTACTTAAGGGAGGAAAAAAAACCCTACCAAACATCAAAACCCCAAAAACAAGACAAGACAAACAACAACAAAAAGCCAGCAACAAAACTCCCTTTTATTTCTAGCCAGTTGCTGTGTGTCTCTGCAATTGTTCATGACCCTGGAACTAACACAAATTCTTTACCACCATGTAATGAAGAGAAGTGCCAACTTATTCTGGCCTAATTTTTCTAAAAGATTTCTTTTTTTTGGCTTCTCAGGATGCAGTGTTTTGCTTCTGAGAACGGAATGTTCTAACAGGTATGTGTGGGGTTCTGTATACTTGTAATAGATGAAGATATGATAGAATTTTGAGACGCCAAGGCAGCAGACATGAAATGGTCTCCTCATACTAGAGAGGGTCCTACCCAGTTTATGAATATGTAAGCTCCAGTCATCTCTCTCATACATTAAATAGATATCTGATAATCATGAGTTGTGCCTGGTACACAAAAAGTTAAGTAAATTAAAACAAAAAGCAGAATGTAAATAAATGCCAAAGTTTAGTAAATGGAATGTTTCCTAAAGTATTTAGGAGCAAGGTGTGCTGGTATCTTCAACTTACTTTGAAAAACATCAAAAATAAGATGAAGTGATGGATAAACATAGATGGACATATGGTGAGTAATTTAGTTGCAAAATATAAAAAAGCAAGGGTTCAATGAATAATTATTTCAAATTTTCTATGTTTTAAAAATTTTAGACTAAAGATGAATAGGAGATATATGTATAGCTTTATACCTTGCTTATACTTGGTAGTCAGTTCTCAGTAAATATTTGCTGGCTTTGTGAAAACCTTAAACAAAAAAGTGTAACCTAGAAGGAGAGACATGTTCTAGAAGAGGAGTCTGAAATTGAACCCCTGAGACCAAACTCAAGCCTAGCGACAAACAGGGCATTTGCCATAAGCAGATCATGCTTACTGTTTAGTTGCTCTGGGAAAAAGCAGCCAGGCTAGAAATACAACTAGAAGGACTTAAAGAGGAGAAAGAAAGTGAACCCAAAGTATACACTTCTATAAAAAGTATACACTTTAGCATTAGAGTAATATGGGCCTAAATCCCAGACTTGGAGGCTGAAGCCCAGAGACCAGGTAAACTGTTGTACCACATGCTAGTAATGGCATACAAAGTTGGGAGAGTCACTGAATCTGAGCTTTCCCTTTATAAAAACGTGAATGGTATCTGCCTTTCTGACTCACAGTGTTTTGGCCACAGAAAGAAACTTAAGTTTTATATATTGTAAGACTATAAAACAAGGGCCGGGGATTTAGCTAATGGTATCACATTTACCTTGGAAACACAAGGGCCTGAGCTCCATCCCTGGTACCACAAAAAACAAAACAAAATAAAACAAAAAAACAAAAAACAACCAGAGTATAAAAGAAATGGTAGGTTTCCTTATCATTCTAACTCTAAGTAACAAATCTGACCTTTCTTCAAAATACTCACATCTCTTCAGGAAAACACAGACCATCCTTTTAACTCCTTTTCTTGGGTTTATTTCCTAAATGAGGTTTTAACTTTCCTCCACATTAATGGACAGTCTAATCTTCCTTATTTCAAGCTCAGTATACTTAGCATTTAGCTATTATTCCAGAGGTATGGTCTGTTCCCAAGGCTGTTTAAGAAATACAGTCAAGGGGCCGGAGGATTAGCTCAGTGGTTCCAGCGCCTGCCTTGCAAGCGCAAGGTCCTGAGTTCAATCCCCAGTAATCACATACAATGCTGGGCATGGAGACTCACACCCACCAGCAATCAATACCACATACCACAGTGCCGGGCGTGGTGGCTCACACCTGTCATCCCAGCACTTGGGAGGCAGAGACAGGCGAATTGCTGAGTTCGAGGCTTGCCTGGGCTCCATAGTGAGCTCAGAGCCAGCCTGAACTACAAAGCAAGACCCTGTCTCAAAAAAAAAAAAAAAGAAATACAGTTAAGAAATACAATTGTTTAAGAAATGATATAGTACTGCTTAATTAAAACTTGCTAAAAAGATATTTAAGTGTTTTTACTTTTCTCATACCTGCATAAATGGCAACTAAGATTATGGACAAAAGGTGTTAATTTAATTATGGTAGTCATTTTACTGTATATATTGACTCAATTTCCATTTGTCAGTTAAATACAATAGTGCTGAAAGAAAAGAAGTAAGTATGCATTAGCAACAAAAATTCTGAGGTCAAAACAATTTGGGAAATACCAGTAGCTTTTAGTATACTAACATACATTGCAAACTCCAAGACAGGGACAGAATATTAAATGTTTCTGTGTTCACTAAACCCAGAACCTTTTTTATTCTGAGATGATTTCTTGGGACTAATATTATTAGGGACACAGTTTGAAGAAAGCTACAGTAAACACTTGAAAATTTGAAACTGATCTACATTTTAATTCAAAGTCCATGGAGAAAGACCAAGTTAAAAATAACAAAGAACACTTAGTTACAATAATCACAAAATCACAGGCGATATTCTACAGAATGAAACCAATGGCTCTTTGTCTTACCTATTGAGGAGAAAAATGCTGCTAACTTTTAGGCAAAATTATAGCCATGCAACTCAAAGCATGAAGGACAATGCTGCCCTGCGGGTTTCAGAGTACATTCTGTGTGCACCTGTGGTGATATTAACAAAGGGAGCCTTGCATAACTTGAAGGAGGACTCCCTTTAGGTTTCTGAGTATTATAGAGAGCTAAGTTAGACAGAAAATAATAGTCAGTGAGGGATCAGGCCCTCGA
Organism: Thryonomys swinderianus; assembly: GCA_004025085.1. Classification (NCBI taxonomy): domain Eukaryota; kingdom Metazoa; phylum Chordata; class Mammalia; order Rodentia; family Thryonomyidae; genus Thryonomys; species Thryonomys swinderianus. The sequence goes on from PVIC010009764.1 coordinate 16,276, forward strand.
GGCAGTCAGTACAGAAGATGAGAAACTGCAGTCGGAGTCAAATTTGAAGAGAACCAGGCCACAAGATGGAGTCACTATGGCCTGGCCTGCAAGCCTCCCCAGAGATGAACAGCAGTTTGAGATTATACGTAATAAACCTAGATAATGTATCTGATGCATAGGTGTGTGACAAGAAAACCTTGACCTATACTTAATTCTTTTCCAAAGGAATGTCTTTATTCTTTTACCTGAGAAGTTACAGATAGGCTAAGGTTAATGATGCAAGCACATAGACTTTGGGTGATCTTCAATTCTTCCTTAGATCAACATTTTAGTCTCCTTAAGACTTCTTGGGATTTTGGCCACCTCCCTATTTTTTCATCAGCCTGTTTTTTACTAAGTCAGCTCACTACCCTAAAATGAGCCCTGCTTATCTATAATCATGAGATCTGTAGAATCTCCCTAAATAGCTAGGTTCCTGGCCAGTCTGGACCCATTCCTATTTCACAAAATAACATGTATTTTGATAATTTTCAGTATTGCACGGATGACTGAGAGTGGACTTTGTAAATGCCAATAAAACATGAGTCTGAAATGCAAAGAGCCAAACAGCATTACAGATACTATTTTTTTTTCTTTTTTGAGACAGGGTCTCACTACATAGTTGAGGCTGGCCTTGAACTTTCAGTCCTGCTGTAGCCTCCTGAGTACTAGGATTACAGCTGTGTGCCACCATGTCCAGCTACAGATAGTTTATTAAAACTAGTGAAAACTCTTCCATACTATTTCTAATAAAGCCTATAGTTATAGATAACGACAGAGCTACATTCCAATTCTAGATCCTAAAATAAACTGACAGTCATGACCTTGATGATCAGACATGAGAAACACAAAGCCTCTGAACAGCTAGCCTTCACAATAGCCAATATCTTGGATGAAGTCTGAGTCACTGACAGCACAACAGCTTGGTAAGGCAGGGTGGAATTAATACTCACCTTTGCCTCAATTAAAATTCTGCCTTAAAAATATTCATTTAGTAACATAACAATCAACATCTTAATGCTTCTGAACCTGAGTCTTTTATTTGCCTATCTTATACTGTAACTCCAAATTAAAAGTAAACAGGTATGTTAATTAGAAATAATGGTCTCAAGTGATGTTAGCCTCTGAGATAAAAACAGCTAAACATGCAAGGTTCTGAGTTTGATACTTGGTACAAAAAAAAAAAGCTAAACAGTTCCACGGGGACCAATTATATTTTAGAGGCGTATGACACTATATTCAAGAGAAAATTCTGGGACAAAAGTTGTTTTACAAACAATCATATTTTCAACCACATCTGGGGAATGCAAATTGCATTTTTAAAGGTCTCAAATCAGAGGAGAAAAAGTCATGGCAGAACAAAGACAGGGACAATATGACAGTTTAGCAGGACCTAGCTAATCAACTCTGAACAAATCACAGCCTCTTAAGGTCTCAGTTTCCTTATCTTTAAAATGAGGATAATAATACCTAATTCAATTTCTTTACCTGCATAAAAGGAAAAACACAGTTGTGAGTCTCAAAAGAAGTAACATGAATATAGATCAAATTATAAGGCACAAAGATGCTATTATTACTAAGCATTTTCAAGGCAAAGAGGTTCCTCAAGTGGAACAGGGTGAGGTTTAACATGATTTCAAAGGGCCCTGAGATTACACCATTGTTCTCACTGGCATCTCCAGCAGTGGAACAGCCATCCTTTCAAATTCTTTGGGATTCCAGTCTCCCCATGGAATTCCCATCTTGGTTTAATACCAACTCCAAGTAAGCTGGGTGAGGGAGACAAGAGCCTCCCTTTCTGCAGCAAGAGGTATTTGTCATAGTGTAGATCCCACAGCAGAGCTGGACGGGTCAGTGGAGCACAGCCAGAGAGGCAGGAGGAGGCAACGCAGGACGCACTGAGAGGCTCTATCTGTGACTGGTCCTTCTTGCTGTGGGAAGGCTGAAACAGCCTCAGTTACTACAGCAGGTTTGGTCATACATCTTTAAACTTATCTTCTACTGTGCCCTTTTTCTAAAGGATGCCTACTTCTCATAGGTCTAGACTTAGGCAAAACCTTCTATTATATATTATCTTCCATCAGCTTATCTACTTTGCTTCTAATTCACTATTTTAAATGACACACTATCTTCATTTGAATTCTTTACAAATTTGTCGATAATAATTTAAGCACACAGAAAAGTAGAGAAAATACTGTATTCATGTATGCATGCCCAGCACTCAGAAGTAGTAAAATGTTAATATTTTGCTCTATGGGCTTTTTCAATTTTTCTAAATTTAAAAATGTAGACACTAGATACATATCTCTATAAATGCACATTCAGATATACTTCCATGTAAATTTTAGAACAAACTGATAAACTGTACTTTAATATGAACCTTTAAAAAAGGCACATGGAGCTGGTTGTAGTGACACATGGCTATAACTGGGAGGCTTAGGCAGGAGGATTCGAAGTTTGAGCAAAGCTTAGACTACTTAGTGACTTAGGGAGACCCTTCAAAAAAAAAAAAAAGTAAAAGGACTGGGGAATATAACTCAGTGTGAGATTCAGGGTTCAAATCCTTCCCCCAGTACTGGAAAAAAAAAAAAGATAACAGAAAAAGGGAAGTAGTTTATATGAATATCAAAATACCATTTCACATCTATAAAAATTTAAATTCCTTAAATTTTAAATACCCTGTAAGTATTTAAATGTCAATTATATAGTTTTACCTTATTTTAAAAATAGCTTTACTGATGTATGACTGGTATACAGCAAACAACAAATACTTAAAGGGCAGGTGAGGAGCAGGTGGTCAGTAATCAGTAATATGCAGTAGGGTATCTGAGTGCCAGGGGCAAGAAGGCTCAGAGCATAAGGTCACGTGGGGGTGTTAATAGGCTGAAAGAGTCAAAAGAAGGGCAGGGTTACAAATACTTCAAGGAAACTGTGTTCTAGGACACAGTGCGCCAGTGTCTTCCTACTTACACCTCAGGTTCCACCCTGTACCAGCAACAGCACAAATAGGAGCTTATGATTTCTACAAGGTACCACTAACGAAGTTTAATATCACAACTGTAAGGAATTACTTTATTTTAGCACATATTCCAGGGTCCACTGAGAGCTGAGCTACAGTGAACTGGTAACTGACAATATAGTTTTCTCTTTGTTTCTTATGTTTGGGTTGTGGAACATGTATATTTATGGTTTCATACTTTTCATCAAGATCAGATAGTTTTCAGCCACTGTATCTTCAAATATTGGCTCTGTTCCTTTTATTTCATTTTTTGAGACAGGGTCTCACTTTGTAGTTCAGGCCGGCCTTGAGCTCACTGTAGCCCAGGCAAGCCTTGAACTCAGCAGTCCTCCTGCCTCTGCCTCCTGAGTGCTGGGATTACAGGCTTGAGCCACCAAGCCTGGCATTTGTGATATGAGGTACTGATTGCCAGTGTGCGTGAGTCACCACACCCAGTATTGTTGTATGTGGTTACCTGGGATTGAACCAGGGACCTTGTGCTTGCAAGGTAGGCACTGGAACCACTGAGCCAAATCTCCGGCCCATCTGTTCCTCTTATTTTGACATTCCAAATACATTGACAATCTGAAGTGCTCCAGGCACAATGATTTTCTCACCCTTTTTTTCTGTATTTCATTATGCGTAATTTTTACACCTTCAAATTCACTGATCTTTTCTTTTGTAATGTTTAATCTGCCATTAATCCCAACTAGTACATTTTGTACTTCAGTTTGACTTGGGTGTGTCTTGCTTGTGTCTTATGGTTCAACTTCTGAATACACCACGTGCAGGTACATAACTCTTTCCTATGTTAATTCTAATGTCAGGGGCAGTTTCAATGGATTATTTTTCTTATCATGGATCATTCTTTATCCTTGCATGCCTCAGTCTTCTGACTGGATGCCAGGTGTTGTAAACATTACTTTATGAGGTGTCAGGTGTTTTTGTATTCCCACAGTTCTTCTTGATCTTGTTATGGGATACAGTTAAGGTAATGGGTTGATTTGTTTGTTTATTTGTTTTTTCATTTGTTGAGAGAGGTTCTTACTGTGCAGTTCAGGCAGGCCTTGAATTCAATGAACCTGTGCCTCAGCCTCCCAAGTACGGGGATTACATGCATGTGCTACCATTCCTGGCATTTGATCCTCTTGAGTCCTGCTTTTAACCTGTAAGAAGTTCTAGAGAAGTGTTCATTCTGGAGCTAATAATTTCCTCTGACTAGGTAATCCAAGACCCTCCCAAGTACAGTATTCTAGTGAATACCCCATTAGTTATGAAATTTTACTGTCTGGTGGGAGCAACTAGGACTTGTTACTAGTATATGAACACTGGACACCATTCCTTCTATTCTCTTTGAAGTGTTTTAAAAATTGATTTTATTGGTACATTTTATATATGCACTGTGATCACAAACAACATTGAGAATTTATACCAGTACGTGACACACTTAATTCTCATTTTTTCCCATTCCCCTGACCCCAATTCAGTTCTCAGTTGTTAGCTCAGGTGGTTTTGTTGACCAGTTTCTGCTGAGTATTTAAGAGGGACCTCTCTGCAGCTCTCTGGATTTTCTGTGCTCCTCTTCTTTCCAGGGTTCTGCTCTACACACCCCGGTAGCACTAGTCTCCCCAGATCCACAGCTCCTTGTCAACTGGGGTGTCTACTGGACTCTGCTTCAGTTCATGCTCCTGCTGCCATGGGGTGGGAAGCAGTCAAGGCACTTTGGGGCAACTGTAAACTTCACTATTTGTTTTTCATCTCAAGGATCATATTCCTAATATTTATTGCCTGATGCCCAGCATCTTAGAAAATATCATTCCATATAGTTTGTGTGTTTAGAGGTGCTGTGTGTGGTTTTTTGGTAGGAAGCAAAGTTGTCTCTGTTATTCAGTTTGGGCCAGAAGCAGAAACTTGTAATCTATCTTCTAAAGCTAATTTGTTCAAAGTAAGATCCAATTACTGTATTTGACTTTTACATCTCCTCCTTTTCACTTTTTTCTTGAGACAGGGTCTTTCTTTGTAATTCAGGCTGGCCCTGAGCTTACTATGAAGCCCAGGCAAGCCTGCAACTCAGCAATCCTCCTGCCTCTGCCTCCCAAATGCTGGGATTACAGGTGTGAGCCACCACACCCAGTATTGTGGAGTGTGTGTACTGATTGCTGGTGGGCGTGAGTCACCACACCCAATATCGTATCACTGTATGTGGTTACCGGATCCAACCAGGGACCCTGTGCTTGCTAGGCAGGCGCTGGAACCACGGAGTTAAATCTGGCCCTCATCCTTTTTACTTTTGAAGAAATTCCACCCCATTTCCTAATTTTTCTATGAAACTAAATAAGCCCAGTCCGTTTTTCTATAGAAATCCATTTTTTAAAATTTTTCGGATTGCTCCTGTGAAGTCAACTTTTTCCTCTAACACAGATAGGGGGTAACAGACTTTCTGGGAAGATGTACAAAACATACTCTTTTGTTGTTTGTTTGTTTACTCTATTTCTGTGTTTTAAATAACATATTTTTAAAAAACTATAAAGTGACTTCTGTGTCTTTGTCACAATTTCATTAGTTTGTTTTACACTGAGACTTAAATTACCTAAGGCTCACCTTGTCAAGTAACTGTTTCAGTTCTGGAATTGGCTGTTCTTCCAGGGGGCCCCGGCACCTTTTTGGAAGGATGATATTTAGGAATTCAAATCTAGAACTGGGTGTGATGACATACACCTGTAGTTCTAGCTACTCAAGACAAGGCGGGAGAATCACAAGTTCAAGGTCAGTTTGGGAAACTTAGTGAGATCCTGTCTCAAGGAAGGGAAGGGGAGGAACTAAGGATGCAGCTCAGTGGCAGAGTCCTCTCATAGCATGTGCAGGCCTGGGGTTCCACCCACAGTTCGAAAGTTTGGTACCAGGAGTGCTTGTCACTGCCAGTATGCCACTGCTTCTATTCTGAGCCTCGAGGACAGAGGAAGGAAAACATGATCAGCCGCACTTCTATGGTCTGACTGCGGCTCCCGTTCTGGCTTTTCTCTCCCTACTTTCCTGGATATTCTTCCCAGCCTCCCCTTATACCCACTCCCCTGCTTACTTGTATCTGAAGAATCCTGGCTAAATATGAGAGTACTACTGTGTTTGTCCCTTGGGTTATATGACATTGTGTGACTTGAGCCTCATTAAACAAAAATGATGTGATACCGCCATGAAAATAACGCAGAATATCATTTAACTGCTGAACAGTAATGCTACAGTGCCACGTCTTCATTAATTATTTACTTATGAGATTGGGCACATTTAAAATAAAGAAATTAAATTTTCTGTCTTCTCAATCATCAAGTTTTATAACCTCTCAATCCCAGGAGATTACAACTGGAGATACAAATGAGTTTAAGACACAGTCTCTAACTTCGTAGTCCCTGGGCTTTAATGCCCAGTTGATGAGACCCAAAATGATAAGTACAAATACAGTTACTATTTACTAAACCAGCTAATGACTTCATATACTGCCTACAGCCCTAACAACCCTGAAAAGTATAACACTATGATTCTTTTATTTTTTGTAATTCCTATTTTTCCAATGAGGATATGTTCAATTTCAAATTCACTAAACCTTAAAATAATCTAGTAATCAGCAAAGCTAAAATAAACCCACCCAGATTCATCTAGTGGCCAAACCTGCATCCATTTCACTATGCTATGCTGCTTCCTACATAGAGTGACCAAGGACACATGTCTGGCTTCAACCAGCTTCAAAGTGCTTTCCCTTCCTTTGGCACAACCCCCTTTCCAGACAGTGGCTATGCTACCGAGGTGAAAAGAAGCCTTACTTGAGAGGGTCCTCCAGTTGTGTGGTGTCAATCTAACAAGCAATGCGAGAGTTCACTTTGTTCTTTACAAATGAAGTAACTGACATACTTGTAACATCAGCTGCTGGCACTAAATTAGGCAAGAACAGCTGTCCCCAATCTAGTTTCATATTACAATAGTAACTGTCACCCTTAGCTACACATTATAAGCACCTCGTTTTAAAAATCCTGATGCCCAGGTCACATTCCAGACCAGTTATACTAAATCTCTGGGAGTGGGAGCCAAGCATCAGTATTTGGCTCAACAGCTGTTCAGGTAATTCTGATGAACAACGGAGAGCAACAATTACAGCTTTAGAGTACAGGGCTAACACTAAGTAGCTCTGATAGAATGGAGGGGATTTAATGTTTCTAAAAAAATGAAACAAAGAAACTGAGCAGATACAAACTTCAACCTGAGATCAACAGGAATTAAGTGATGGTATTTGCAAATATCCACAGTCTCCATTCCAAAGAAAGCTTGGGAAAAGAAAGCACTACCGCTGGGCACAAACCTGAAACCCCAGCACTTTGGGATTAAGTGGAAGTAGGATTAAGTAGGCAGAAGGACCAGAAGGCCCAGTCCTGCCCAGAACACTTAGTGAGATTCTGTTGTTTAACAAAATAAATCGAAACATTTGGGTATGTAGATGAGTACAAAGGCTCTAGGTTCAATTCCTAGTAGTGTGAGGAGGTAGAGAAGGAAAAGAGTAGGAGGCAAAGTGAGCACTATTAAGTTAATCTGAGTCTGGTAAATTACAGTTCTCACCTGCACGGTTCCTCAACTCATACTTTCTTAATTCATACTCCTTCCCACTGATAATAGTTGTCACTAATCGAGCAATTATTATGGGACCAAATCATGACGTGTTTTCATACAACTTTCTGAGATACTTCTCTACTTTACAAATGGTGCATACAAAAGGACTAGATAGCTACATTCATATCTAAACAAGTCATATGACCAGAAGCTCCTGATTTGTAAAGCACAGGTCCTTTGCAAGTACTCAGCTGCTATGAATCACACAGAATACAGTAGATTTAGGATATTATGGCAATACAGTAGCTGCTCTTATGGTTACAGACTATAAATCCTTCTATTATTACTCAGTATCTAGTGATACATAATTCATATATTTTTATAGTACATTGATACTAAGATGATGGCTATTATGAGACTCTAGAACTTTTTTTTTTCTTTCCCCTTTTGAGACAGGGTCTCGCTCTGTAGTTCAGGCTGGCTCTGAGCTCACTATGTAGTCCAGGCAAACCTCGAACTCCTCAATCCTCCTGCCTCTGCCTCCCGAGTGCTGGGATTACAGGTGTGAGCCACCATGCCCGGCACTGTGGTATGTGGTATTGATTGCTGGTGGGCATGAGTCACCATGCCCAGCATTGTATGTACTGGGGATGGAACTCAGGACCTTGCACTTGCGAGGCAGGCGCCGGAACCACTGAGCTAACCCTCTGGCCCTAAGACTCTAGAACTTTATACATTTTTATTAAAAAGGTATCGTTTTGGAGAAACTAGAATCCTCATGCATTGTTGATGTGAATGTAAAATAAATGGTACAAGCTTCTTAAACATCAGTTTGGCAGTGTCTTAAAAACGTCAGACATTGGGCCAGAGATTTAGCTCAGTGGTTCCAGCGCCTGCCTCACAAGCACAAGGCCCTGAGTTCGATCCTAGTAACCACATACAATGCTGGGCGTGGTGACTCACACCCACCAGCAATCAATACCACATACCACAGTGCCGGGTGTCCTGGCTCACGCCTGTAATCCCAGCACTCAGGAGGCAGAGGCAGGAGGATTGCTGAGTTCAAGGCTTGCCTGGGCTACACAGTGAGCTCAGGGCCAGCCTGAACTACAAAGTGAGACCCTGTCTCAAAAAAAAAAAAAAAAAAAAAAAGTCAGACATACCATACCCCAATTCTACTTAAAGGTATCTACCTATGTGAAATGAAAATTTTTACTTAAATAGTCATAGCAGCACTATTCGTAACAGTCAAAAACCAGAAACAATTCAAAAGTTCATTAACCATTAATGGATAATCTGCAATATATCCATACAATAGGGTTTGGTGTTTTTGGGTTTTTTTGGTACCAGGGATCAAACTCATGATCTTATGCTTGTGAGGCAGGTGCCAGAACCACTGAGCTAAATCCCAGGACCCATACAGCTTGAAAAGTGTACTATATCCAAATCATATACAACATTTTTTTTTGTGTGTGTGTAACTGAAAGGACACTGACCTGAAAGCAGTGAGTTGCTCAGAACCTTTAAGGAGGAGGATATCTGACAGTGGGAAAAAATAGAGGGGTAGAGATTAAAGACAAGGAGATAGATATGTTGGGGGTTGATGCATTAAGTTAAAGATGTAGCACTAGGAAGGTAGAAGAAGGGGTAGACTCTTTAATGCTCTGGTCTTAGGCAAGCAGGGTTCACCGGGAATTACCCATTCTCTCCTCCCTAATGGGCATGCGCTTTGTCAACATCCCCTGACGCTTGCTCTCTCACTGACAGTTAAAGCCCAAAACCAATTTATCAGCAAGCTGTGTTACAGAAGACATGTTTTCATTCATTTTTTTCAAACAAAAAAGAATCTTTTTGGTAAATTCCTTTCATTTTAAGAAAGTGCTAACACACAAAAAAATGGCTTTTTAATTCAAATCCTGCCAGTTTTCAAACAGAATGTTAATTTTGAAAGACCTCAAGCTTCTACTATGTTCAAATTCAATTGGATTTTCGAGGAACATGTCTAATATTTAAGTAGACATAAGGCTTTGGGTTGCCTTGAACCAATAACTGGTATGCTCTTCAAAGAGCTCCTGTTAAACACTTAAGTTCCTCTTCAATAAGGCATGTCTGTCTACAGACTTTTATTTTTTTTAATTTGAATCTTTATTGGTACATTTTATATACACAGCTGGATCACACTCAACATTGAGAAACTGTACCAGTATAGACGTGACTTAATTCTCATTTTCCTCCCCTCCCCTCCCATGCTATCATCCATTACCCCTATATACATAAGCTTTCTTTTCTTTTTTTTTAACTATCACATTTTTTCTTTCCCTTCATTACTTAGCCCTAAAACCCCAGAACGTATAAAACAAAATCCTATTGTTTTGGTAAACAGAATTATTTTTACTACAAAGATGGTTAACACTTATTTTTTACAAAGAATTTTTATAACACATTTGAATTAACCACAGCTTTGCTGCTCTCTAGCTTTCCATGAGTCATATCCTCTTAGGCCTCAAAGTTGTTTCTTCTACAGTGAGATCAAAGGGTCAGACTAGAAAACACAGGCTAACCTTGAGCTACTGTAATACCAGGAGCTCTCATCATTTTAAAACACTACTCCAGAAATCTGAAGTCGGAATAGTAATTACCTGCTCTTTCAATATGCAGAACAAATCCATTAACTTTCTCTGGGCCCGTGCCATTTGTGTGAGCACTAAGCACCATTGCAGATAAAAACCAGTTAAAGATAGAGTTCTTGCCGGGCGTGGTGGCTCATGCCTGTAATCCCAGCACTCAGGAGGCAGAGGCAGGAGGATTGCTGAGTTCGAGGCTTGCCTGGGCTACATAGTGAGCTCAGGGCCAGCCTGAACTACAAAGCGAGACCCGGTCTCAAAAAAAAAAAAAAAAAAGATTAAGAGTCCCTGCCTGTGGTTATCTAAAACCTGCTGCGAAAACAAATCAACCAACCACATGTTTTACCAGCAACATTAAGACTGCAGGTTTTACCATTCAGGTAAGTTAAGAGTTTTGACAAAGAGCACCTCTAAATGTCCCTATTTTTGTGGGCAACATCAAGGGTAATAATCAGATCCCACACATAGACATTGCACGAGAGTGTGGATCGCGAGCTGGACACTGTACGGCAAGTCTCAGTCATACTTTGTTATCTGATAGTCTTATTTCTGTAGAATAACAATGAAATACAGATCTTAAGTGACACACTGTGCTGAAGATTCAGCTAATACCTCACATCTGTATATATTACTATGGAATATACTACTCTGGAATCTGTATCTGTTATTATTACTAATGTAGAGGAGATATAGTTATGTCTTGCCTGCACCTTCAACCTGACCAGCAGAGTCTCACACAAGGAGAAATAACTGGTATCCATAGCAATATCACCAGATTGGGACCATGTAAAAAGCTGTAACCTAGCAACTGATGACAAGAGGGTGTAGGGGGAATTCTTCCAGTTCTACAAATGACAAACCTGTGGCACTGGATGCAACTAATCAGATAAAGGAATGCAGAAAATCTGACTTATTTATACAAAGTAGGGAAATCAACCTCATAAAACCGTGGTACAGCACTATGGTGCATCATTTAAAACAGAAAAGCATGGAAACACCTTTTCTCACTATTGTCAGTCATGTGCAGGGAAAATAACTTCTGTATCATGACTGGAATGGAGAATAAATGTGGTTGGGTCACCAATCATCTCAATCTGTCTCGTTTTCCATTTATAGAGGCAGTGAATTTAGATGAGAAGAGGAACCACGCAATCTTGGAGGAGGAGGTCTGTGCTCTGCACATGGAAGAAGAGTCATTACACAGCTGTCACACTCACAGTGCACCACAGGGAGTTCTCAAAACCTTCTTTCCCACGGATCACCTATGTACATGTGTACACTTGGAGAGAGAAAGAACCATCTAGTTCAATTTCTTCATTTCATTGACAAAAAAAGCCTCAAACCTCAAATGAAGATTTATTCAAAGTCAGAAAGCTGGTGATATCACGGACTATTTTCCAGGCCAATTCTTTCCATCAAAACACAATACTATTTTCCTCTTCATGTTTAAACAGGAACACTTTATGAGAATAAGAAATAAACTTCTATTATGTGAACTAACGGAAATCTGTGGGTTTATCTGTCATAACAGTGTTATCTTATTTAACATAACCATGAATTGGTCCATACGACCCTAAGCCAATCTGAAAAAAGATACTTCTTGGGGAGGAGATGCTAGTTCAACTTCAAAAGAATTTACCCAACTCTATGATTACAGAGATAATATCTAAGTAAAAAAAAACCAAAAAGTGTATATGTACAAAAGAAGCTGGTCCTGTTACAATCGTGTCTGCCTCGCAGTCCTACTTAGAATTGGTAGGATCTTAGCAATCAGACAATCCAATCCCTCCAGACATCAAGCAAAGAGAAGAAATATCCAAATTCTCTGCATAGACACTATTATGGCTGAGAAGACAGCTGCTCACCTCTGTTTCTTCTCCTCACTAGTACACAGCTGGGTACATTTTCCAGCCTCTTGTAACTCAATGAGGCCCCAAAACTAAGCTCTGATCAGCAAGTGAACAAAGGATGCCCAATATTTCTTCTAGGCATGGCCCACAGAAATCTTTCAGGCTTTTTCCCTTCAGCTATGACCCTGAAAGTCACCTGTTCAGAACTCCATACAACTATAACCAACACAACCTACTTGAAGAATCTTAAGCATTGCCCTCCTTGGGGAAATTAACAGGCTCACGTGATTAAGACAAGAAAGAATCCACCTATAAATACACCTACATGATGCAATTATCACCCTAATGTGTACTTCCCAATTTTTTATTCTGTTTATTTATTTATTTATTTTTGGAAACAGGGTTATAGTTCAAATTGGCCTTGAACTCACTATGTAGCCTAGGCTGGCCTCAAATTTGAAGTGATCCTCCTGCCTCAGCTTCTAAGTGCTGGGGATTACAGGAGCGTGCCACCATGGTTGGCTTTTATTTTATTATTTTTTTTTATTAGTTCACACTGGCTTTGAACTCAAGGAGATCCTCCTGCTTCATCCTCCCAAGTACAGACATGCACCACCACATCTAGCTTAACCTACTAATTAGCAGTAGTGCCAATCTGAAAAAGCTGAAACACTGTCCTCATGGAAGAACAAGCCCATGTGCAAAAGCTCTGTTTTAGCAGAAGGGATCGCAACAGTTTTTAATCCTTCTAGAACATCGTTGATATAAATGTCAAGACATTGTTAAAACTGACTTTTTTTTTTTTGAGACAGGGTCTCGCTTTGTAGTTCAAACTGGCTCTGAGCTCACTATGTAGCCCAGGCAAGCCTCGAACTCAGCAATCCTCCTGTCTCTGCCACCTGAGTGCTGGGATTACAGGCGTGAGCCACCATGCCCAGCACTGTGGTATGTGGTATTGATTGCTGGTGGGTGTGAGTCTCCACACCCAGCATTGTACGTGGTTTCCGGGGATCGAACTCAGGACCTTGCGCTTGCGAGGCAGACGCCAGAACCACTGAGCTAACCCTCCGGCCCAAAACTGACATTCTTAAATCTTTGGATTCATTTTACCAAGAGACACTGAAGCTAAGGGGCATCTAAAACCATATCATCCACTAAGTATCAACTAAAAAAAAAAAATCAACAAAACCAATAAGATAGAAATACATACAAAGAAGTGTTTCATTTTTGAACCCTGAAAATGTACAAAAGATAAATCTTCAAACCACTTGTTACCTTGTACATGTGTGAGGCTTTGGACAAGTACCACTAAACTTCTGATGCTCAGTTTCTTCATCCGCTGAACAAAGAATGACCACCAGCCAGGTGTGGTGGTACAGCCCTGTAGTGTGCACTGCACACCTGTCATGAGGGTTAGAAGTTTGATCCAAGCCTGAGCAATTTAGCAAGACCACCCCCTATAACCCTGGGTTTAAAACCCACTATGAAAAAGAAAAAAAAATTACTTTTCATTACGGGTGGCAATGAAACCAGGAGATGCCACAATGAATTCCCTTTGGAAATTTAAATGTTATTTGGTGGGATATAATCTTGGTTTGTTGTTTTGTTTTTCTGTGCTGGAGCTTTAACCTAAGGCCTCACATGGCAAGCATTCTGCCACTTAGCTATGGCCTACCCCTTATAAATTTGTTTAGCATTTCTTTCAAGGATAAGCCAAAAGCTGACTGAAAATTGACATTGTATTGCCACATCACTTTCAAGTGAAGCTGACTTTGAAGAAACAGTACAGTGCCCACCTCAAAAGAAACCGAAGTCTCTTTCAGTCACAAAGACTACTTTTGCTGAGTTTATCTGTTGTTCACCACTGCCAGTGACAGGAACAAGGATGGTTTTGCACCACCTGGCAGAGGCACAGTAATCATGACTGTGAGTTAAAGCCTTAAACTTCAAAAAAGGGACTTGGGAGAAATGTGTTCCATGAAGTAGACAATATGCAATACTGCTCATCCAAAATGAGCCTTTTATTTTTTTTTTTTTGAGACAGGGTCTCGCTTTGCAGTTCAGGCTGGCCCTGTGCTCACTATGTAGCCCCGGCAAGCTGCCGCGAACTCAGCAATCCTCCTGCCTCTGCCTCCAGAGTGCTGGATTACAGGCGTGAGCCACCACGCCCGGCATTCTATGTGGTTACCAGGATCGAACTCAGGACCTTGTGCTTGTGAGGCAGGCGCCGGAACCACTGAGCTAAATCTCTGGCCCCGAGCCTTTTAGTCTTAAGAAAATCAATCTTTTGAAGCTGATTAGCTTCAGCTAGTGTGCAAACCACATTATTTATGTAGGAATGAGACCCTAGAGGCAGGAAACAAAGCACCTGCTTCCATTAACTCCTCCTAAGCATCACACTTCACATACAGAAATTCAGATGAGTGGCTCTTCTAGGATCTAGGAGCTCAAAGTATGGGGTGGGGACAGTAAAAGCAGGGGAGCACTCTGGTCTGAGGATAGCTTCAGTGTCACTCTGAATGAATAGTCTCAGGTAACAAGTTACCAGAAAGCACTAGAACAATCTCAGATCCTTGAGAGCTCAAAATGCTGTAGAAATTAACTCAATATTTTATCTCAATACAAATTTTTCTTGATTTATGTGAAAATGGCAGTACAAATTTTCCAAAAAGAATGATCTGACTTTATGCCTAAGACTATCCTCTACCTCTTTAAAAGCCTGGTTTGGTGAGTTAATAAGACCATTATTCCTCTGGCAGCTCGAGACAGAAACTAGTAGTCATTTTTGATTATTTTTTCTTAACTCCTCTTCCCATACCCATTTACTCCACCAGTAAGTCTTCTTGGCTCACTATCAAAACTCAGTGCAGTCTGACTAGGTCTTCTTCGCACCTCTGATGAGAGCTACTACCAACTCTCCATTTGCAGTCACTTCTTTGTGGACTTCCGGGCCTCTCCTCTCAGCCCCTGTGATCCACCCTTCACACAGCAGCTAAAGTCATCCTTTAACAGCACTTAGCAATTCAGGTCACTATGCTCCTCTGCCCAAAACACATCACTGGCTTCCAGGCACCCTGAATAAATCCCAAAGCTATGTGACGGCTGACCAGGCCCTGCAAAATCTGGCCTCTGACAACCCCTCTGGCCTCATTTCCTATACTCTTCCAAGCTGACTGCACCCCAGTCACGCCAGCCATGTTTCTGTTTATTCCTAGATTTGCACATGTTCTCTCTGCTCAGAACACTCTTCCACTCCCTTTTTATTCTGCTCCATCTACACCTTACCATCACCGCTCTCCTCCTCATACTTAGCTTCACTTTATTCATTACATTTATTACCTATAACCTGATTGATAATATTTATGTATTTCTTCCTTTACTGTCAACCTCTTATGTTATTTTAGGACAGGAATTTATCTTTTTTACCACAGTATCTCTGTCACTAAGAATGATGCCTTCATACATTTTAAGAACACATCATAGGGCTGGAGGATTAGCTCAGTGGTTCTGGCGCCTGCCTCGCAAGCGCAAGGTCCTGAGTTCGATCTCTGGAAACCACACACAATGCTGGTCGTGGAGACTCACGCCCACCAGCAATCAATACCACATACCACAGTGCCAGGCGTGGTGGCTCACACCTGTAATCCCAGCACTCAGGAGGCAGAGACAGGAGGATTAATGAGTTCGCAGCGGCTTGCCTGGGCTACATAGTGAGCTCAGGGCCAGCCTGAACTACAAAGCGAGACCCTGTCTCAAAAAAAAAAAAAAAACAAACATCATAAATATTTATCAAAGGATTTAATTTCTATTGTAAAATATATTAAGATAAAACACACATAAAGATAGTGTATAAAGCTAGGCACAGTACACACACCTGTAATTCCAGCACTTATGAGACTGAGCCAGGAGGACTGCCAAGTCTATGGCCACCCTGGGGTACACAGTAAGTTTGAAGCCAGCCTAAATTACATACTGAGACCCTTCCTCAACAAACAATAGTGTTTAGAGCAAACTTCCATGTGATAACCAAAGTCAAGAAGGAGAACGCTGGCAGTTTCCCAGACGGCTCCTCCAAAGCATGTTCCCTGATGACAACCATCACCCCCCACACTTACACACTCCCAGATAACTATTTTTGTGAATTCTGTTATAATTACCTCAGCTTTCTTTACATTTGTACTACATATGCAAGGGTAATGAAATTTTTTTTCCCAGTCCTAAGGATAGATGTTAGGGAGAATAAGCACTATTAAACATTATTAGCGAGTACCATAACAGTTATTAAAAATTTCAGTGTAGGGGCTGGAAATTTAGCTCAGTGGTTCTGACACCTGTCTATCAAGCTCAAGGTCCCTACTTTGATCCCTGGTAACCAGGTACAATACCAGGAGTAGTGACTCACGCCCACCAGCAATCAGTACCACATTCCACAATCCCAGGCATGGTGGCTCACCCCTGTCATCTCAGCACTCGGGAGGCAGAGGCAGGAGGATTGCTGAGTCTGATGCTTGCCTGGGTTACATAGTGAGGCTCAGGGTCAGCGAGACCCTGTCTCAAGAAAAAAAAAATTCAGTGTATGTACCCTTTGACCTAGCCAGGTATCTTGTTTCTAAGAATCATCCTAAAGAGGTTAACCTAAGAGTGCAAAAATCTAAAGGATGCCCCCGATAGTAGTGTTTGTAACACCAAATCACTGTAACCAATACTTATATTCCTCAGCAAAGTTACATTAAATATAACATATCCATATATACTGTATAGAATACCATAAACCATTAAATATACAAATAAATCCCTATACCTCAAAAAAGGTAAAAATGAAAAAATCCAAAGTAAATGAAATAAAAGCAAAATAAATTGCACATATGGGCTCGACAGATCAGTGGTAAAGTGTTTGTCTAACATGTGCAAAGCTTTAGGTTCATCTCCAGCATTAAAAGGAAGGTGCGGGAAATATGCGTGTTTGTGCATGTATATGTATCCTTAGATAGAAAAACACAAAGAACTAACATCAAATTGTCATTAGTTTTTCTTTAGAGAAGGGTCATGGAGATTTTTTTTCTGTTTTTCGTCAAACATTTCTGTATTGTCTCAACTTTATTTTACAGTGAACTTAAGTTCTTTTTGCTATTTGAAGATCAGTGAAGATATGGGGATAGCAAAGAAGGGAAAGAAAAAATTTAATGGTAAAAAGAAAAACACAGAAACAAAGTTTATATATATGAGAGTAAAGGGGTTGTGAATAGGAAAAAATAAGAATCAATATATATCTCATATAGGTATAAATTCTCAATGACAAATGTGATCATGTATACCTAAAATATATCGATAAATTAAACAAAGAAAGAAATCTATAAAACCTAAAAAAACTAGAATAGAGGTAAAAATAGAATTCTGGAATATATACAGAAGGATATTCAATAAAGCTTAGGTTCCTTAAAAAGCCATCCCCTCCTAATCAGATCAATTTCACAAAAAGAACACACATTGGGTGCCAACCTCTCATGGACAGATCTCAAACTGTGGCTTCACCTGAACTACAATGGGTCTTTCTTTTCTTACTTCAATCTCTACCTTACCAATCTTCAGATGGTTCCTCCAGGTATCTCCTGGACTGTCTAGTTTAAATGCAGGCTTTTGTTTCTTCTGGCTTTGGACTTGGGCCTAACTTCCTGTTGAAGGTTTTCTACTTCTTCCCTACCTCAGTGATTCCACAGTGATAGCCCCTTTTGGCTTCACTCAGTCTTGGCAGTAGCACTTTTTTGTATATTTCCCCAAATACAACTTCTCACTTTGGCACAATCAGACGGAAGCACCCAAAGCCAGAGTGACCAGGTATACGACACAGTTCTGGGTGTGAGAAACTGGCAGGACTGAGGAAGGCCAAAAAAAGGACAAATGGAGGGGGGATAATACAACACAATGTCTAAATAAATAAGGGAAAGATTATTTTAAAGTAAGTTCTCTAAGAGATTTTACTTTGGGGAGAAGCCATCAAGGCTGCACAAGGAACAACTATAGTTCCTACTGAGGATCTGCTCAGTAGTAGTCACTGTTCAGCTTTCAGGGGCAGAACATCTGGAGGCTTCCTTCTCCCAACTACAGACCAATTTGGTTTATAAGAAAAGAAAAGATAACATATAAGGAAATAGGGAGTTCTGTCCAAAGTATATGATCAAAGGAAGGAAGCGAAACCTTGATACCCAAAGCCAAATAATAGCCATTCTTCTCATGACACAAGGAAAAAAAATGTTTATTGGTAAAAGCTAACACGTTTACCTTGCTCTACCAGGAAGGAAGGAAAGAAAGTATGATGCCAAGTCGTGCATGGTGCCTCATCCCTGTAATCCCAGCACTTGGGAGGCAGAGGCAGGAGGATTGCCGAGAGTTCGAGGCTAGCCTGGGCTATATAGTACGTTCAGGGTTAGCCTAAACTACAAAGTGAGATCCTATTTCAAAAATACTACAAAAATTAAAAAAAGTATGATTCCAGACATACTGGCATATCCTTGTAATCTCAGTACTCAAGAGGCTAAGGCAAGAGGACCTTGAATTTGAGGCCACCTTGGGCTACAGAGACTTCAAGACTAACCTGAACTACACAGCAAGACCCTGTCTCAAAAACAAACAAAAAAAACCCAATGAAAAAAAAAAGACAGAGGTGTAAGGCCGCTCACTCAGTAACTGACCTATCCCAGGCCACTGATACAGTCCTATTTAACACAAAGGGACTTGCAGGCTTTAAATCAATGCATAAACAATCTGTCCATTCTCATCTGTGGTCACTCTTTTCAATTCAGAGAAGACTGTGTTTTAATGCCAAGAATATCTATCAAGATAATTCCAGCTCTCAAAGCAACTTAGTCACCATTATCTACATCTTCGAGTCAAGAGACACAGAGAGAAGACACTGCTCTTCCAGTTAAGGAGAGAAGCCTACAACAGTTCCTCCTCCCATGTTAATTCTGTCAACACCTTGAACTGGGACTCATGGCTTCCAAAACTATGAGACAATACAATTCAGTTGTTTAAGCCATTCAGTTTGTAGTGCTCTCTTTGGCAGCCTTAGGAAACGAATACAGTTTTCTATACGCTTTAAATATTTCTAGATCTTAGTCTTTTTCACTGGCCTTTTACTTTCCAATTGGCAAAAAAAGCATTAAATTTGTGTTGGGTATGAAGGCACACACCTGTAAACTCAGCACAAGGATTTTAGTGGGACCTTGGCTCAAAATTTTAAAAATTTAAAAATAGGTGGGGCTGTAGTTCAGAGTGAAGGGCCTGGGTTCAATTCCTAGTATCAAACAAAACAAAACAACCAAAAAAAAGTGTGAAGTTTTTATTTTAAGTTATCGTGGTTCTTCAAGCAGGGTAAATATTAGAATTTTTTCTTGTCCTTTTGTTGTTATTGTCAGTGTACTGAGGATTAAATCAAAGACCCTGTACTTTCCAAGCAACTGTTCCACCACTGAGCTGCAACCTTAGAACTTTTTAGTTTATCTTCCAGTACTAGTGATTGAACCCATAGCCTCACTCAAACTAGGCATGAGCTATTAGGGTGGGGCCTAATCCAGTATAACTGGAGTCCTTGCAAGAAAAGGAACAGAAACAGCAGGAACAGAATGCAAAGGCAGGGAAAAAAACAACTCTCCATCACCCAAGGACACAGGCTTAGAGCAATTCCTTCTCCCACAGCCCTCGAAAGAAGCTATAGTCTCAGCCCAGGATTTTAAAAAATTTATATATTCATACATTAGGAAATTAGTGGGGAAGAAAATAGTGCTGAGATGATAATCCATGTAGAAAACATAGTAAGTTCTACCTATTTTATCATACCATAAGATAAGCTCCAGATACATTAAATATCTCATTGTAAAAAACAAGTTAAGTTTCTGTATGAATATGGAAAGATACCTTTGTGACTTAGAAGATAGGATAAAGCAAACTATAAGAGAATAAATCATAAATGACTGAAAAAATGACTAAAAGCACACACTTTTTAGTAAGACTCCATAAACAAAATAAAACTATAACAGTATCAAGAGTGTGTATTAAGCTGGTTATGCATTTGGGAGGCTGAGGCAGGATGACTGCCTCAAGTTTGAGGCCAGGGCTACATGGTGAGTTCAAGGGCAAGTGGAACTACATAGTGAGACCCTGTCTCAAAACAAACAAGCAAAACCCCTAAGAATGTGTATTAAAAACCTCTTATATACCAACAAAACGACTCAAAATAAATACGCACATATACTGTACTGTCTCTGCACAACGGAATACTAAACAGTTAATGTGTAAGAACTGAATCTACATTTATCTACATGAGTAAAACATACTCTTGAGCCAAAGGATGAATTGCAGAATTATATGTATCTTATGATGCCATTTATTAAATGTTTGAAGCACAGGAAAAAAGAAATCATATGCTGTTAATGAATATGTACGTAATTATACAATGTGATACATGCACATAAATACATATATACATGTAATACATGTTTAAACACAGTGAGAAGGAAGCTAACTATAGAAAGTGGATAGAGTGAGGTAGGAGCTTTGAATGTATAAAAAGGATTTTATCCCTTTAAAAAAACTGACCTATGTAGGACAAAGTTTTAGGATTTTTTTTCCTGGTACTGGAAATTGAACTCAGAACTTTATACTTGCCAGGCAGGCATGGCATCACTGAGTTAAATCCCTGGCCTCAGTATTATGATTTTTTTTTTTTTTTTTTTGAGACAGGGTCTCGCTTTGTAGTTCAGGCTGGCTCTGAGCTCACTATGTAGCTCAGGCAAGCCTTGAACTCAGCAATCCTCCTGTCTCTGCCTCCTGAGTGCTGGGATGACAGGCGTGAGCCACCACGTCTGACACTGTGGTATGAGGTATTGATTGCTGGTGGGCTTGAGTCACCATACCCAGTATTGTCCTATGTGGTTGCCAGGGATCAAACTCAGGACCTTAATGCTTGCTAGGCAGGTGCCAGAACCACTGAGCTGAATCTTTGGGCCTCTCTGCAGTTTTTGTTTGCTTGAGATATCACATGATTTTTGAACAAGGTGAAAATGTACATCAAGGGCCGGAGATTTAGGTCAGTGGTTCTGGCACCTGCCTTGTAAGCACAAGGGGTTCTGAGTTCGATCCCTGCCAACCACATATGACAATACTGGGTATGGTGACTCACACCCACCAGCAATCAGTACCACATACCACAGTGCCAGGCGTGGTGGCTCATGCCTGTAATCCCAGAACTTGGGAGGCAGAGACAGGAGAATTGCTGAGTTCGAGGCCTGCCTGGGCTACATAGTGAGCTCAGGACCAGCCTGAATTACAAAGCAAGACCCTGTCTCAAAAAAAAAAAAAGTACATCAAAATTCTATCCAAAAACTCAGTGCAACAGTACACATTGAATTCCAAAGGGAACTAAAGCCCTGGATGTAGTAAAGAAAATGGGATTAGGGCCAAGCACATGGTTCAGTGGTTGACGGAATATGAGGAAAGAAAAAAGCTACAGTGGACCCTTGAGTTATAGCCCGCCTGACATATGAACAACTTGGGTTATGATTAGAATTTTAGTTTTAACTTACGAACAGTCTTGAGTTATGACCCAAATGTGGTCACTTGTGCTTCCAGATGGTCAGATAGAGATTTAACCCATAGAGTTCTGAAAGAGGGTAGAGGATTTAGCTTAGGTGGCACTGCCACCTATCTCGCAACCACAAGGTTCTGAGTTCAACAAAAAAAGTTATCAAAGAAACATCCTTTCTTGCGAGGGGTTCAGAGAAATCCTGGGCCATCATCTCTGCAAGGAATTTCAGATCTGTCTGTACACAGGAGAGAGACTCTGAAGACTGTAGAGTAGCCTGAACCTCCACCTGACCAACCTGAGCCACAACCAGCCCTCATGAATGAACTGAGTCTACAAGTCCAATTATACATGTAACTGATATATCATGCATAGAACTACTGGAGAAAAGTTTAAGAAAATTTCCTAATCAGTTTGTACAAATTCTAAAACTGTGCATTTTGGGGAAGGAAAACCTTAGAAGCCTCTAAGCAATTTTAAATCTAATTCTCTAACAGAAAGCAAATTAGTTTTTCCTATTCTTGTTCAGTAGGTGCTCAAGTCTGCTTCTAATATTTTCAAGACTGTGTGAACTGTTCCATTAGTAAAAATTGTGAAAATGTCTTTTCAGCTCTTTTTGCTGAGATTCACTTTGAAAAACAATATCTTGGTCCAACTGTTCCTGAAGACTGCAAAGATTGAATAAAAAGCCACTATGACTGGTAATTACTATGAACAAGACTGTTTCTACATCATTTAATTCACTGTTTTGGTTCTACAAATTTTCTACAGTACTTCAAGAGTGTAATACAGGGACAGAAAGTAATTCAGTCCATAATCACCTTATAACTTTTTAATGGTGATCAGAAATATCTTTGCTGTTACTATTTGAGAGAAAATCATCTAGAGACCAATACATTGGTATCAGAAATATTCCCACAAATCCACCACTTCAATTTTTATGCAGACACTGATCTCATGCAACAAGCATGTTACATGTGTCTCTTCTTTCTCTGAAAGCAAGTCCCCCTGTACTTTCTGCCCTTGATAGTTAGAATTTAAATGTTTAACAACTTCTACGAAACACTACTATCAATGCCACCATGTTCTTTCTAATTTAGCCAGTGAATTACACTTTCCCCAAATATATCAGCTTGACATTGAAAACATGATGCGGAATCTTACCAAGTAGAAGAGAACTGAGAGGGCATTTTGTCTAAATGAGTAAATAAAGTGGGATAAACAAAATGTTATTTATGTAAAAAATGTATATTGTTCAGTCATCAAATGGATCAAATGGAATGAATTACTATTGATACATGGATGAAACTTAAAAATGTGATGTAAAGAAAAGCCTCACACAAAGATCACATATGAAAGGATCTTGCTTATATGAAATGTCCAGAATGTGCAAATCCATACAGACAGCAGGTAGATTAGAGGTTTCTAGGAATTATATGGCATGGAATTGGGGTAAGGAATGAACAGAGATTACTAATAGGTTCTGGGTTTCTTTGGGGGAAGGTGAAATATTCTCTAACTAGACAGTGGTGATGACTTCCCAACTATATAAATACAGTAAAAATCACTGAATTACACAATTTATTAGGTAAATTTTATACACTGTTAATTATATATCAATAAAGCTATATTTTTGTTTTTAAAAAAGAACCACCTTGGAGGACATGGAAACCAAAGGAATAAATGCAAAACTGCTTTTAAAAAGTCACAGAATATTGTACTTCATGCTTATCAAAAATATACAAACTGCATGAAAAGTCTGGTCTTTTACTAACTCTGCTATTTGCTAGCTTGTCCTAGGGCCTAGCAAAACCTTAATTCATGTCAAAATATTTAACTCCAGGGCTGGAGATTTAGCTCAGTGGTTTGGCGCCTGCCTCGCAAGTGCAAGGTCTTGAGTTTGATCCTGGTAACCATATACCGTGCTGGGCGTGGAGACTCATGTCCACCAGCAATCAATACCACATACCACAGTGCCAGGCGTGGTGGCTCACACCTGTCACCCCAGCACTCGGGAGGCAGAGACAGGAGGATTGCTGAGTTCAAGGCTTGCCTGGGCTACATAGTGAGCTCAGGGCCAGCATGAACTACAAAGCAAGACCCTGTCTAAAAAAAAAAAAAAAATTTAACTCCACTAGTCTTGAATGTCCAGCTAATAAAGTGATAACAAAATGCAATCTAAACCCCAGGGATTTGTCCCGCTTACAATGAAAAAGGAAAAAAAAAATCCCTAAAATCACCAAGAGCCTATATTCCAGGCCAGAGAAGATAACAAGAATTTACATCCAATGAAAATGTTATCTTCTTACATTCTTTTTGGAAGCGGCTTATCAAGATTATTTTAGTGATATTAGGTAATGAAACAACTATAAAGCTATTGCTTTAGTAAACACCAATACTGAAACAACCCTTACCTCTACATGCTGCTCATCTTAAACATATCTCACTTTCATTTTGAAAGTACTTGTGTTCAGCACACATTCTTACCCCATTTTAAAGAAAGGAAATCAAGGCATGAACAAGGTCATCCAGTTAATGAGAAGCAGAACCAATTCCCAACTCTGTGGGTTGTTTTTTTTTTTTAACCATATTATGTTAGCATTTGTTTCCTCTTTTCATCCATCTTGGTCACCTATTGTTTATCAGATTACAAAGGAGGGTTGAGTCTGCACTTAAAAAATGCACTTGGCCCCCAAGAAAACTTAATACCTCCTCTGATTGTTCTGATTTGTTGTATTCATTTCACAAACTTCCAGAAGAAATGTCCATAAGAAACAGGGTTGGATTACATGTTTTTGAGCAAATCAATCTACCTGGCCAGAACTCTCTGGTTAATCTTTCATGAATAACTCAATACCCTTAAATTTTTTTATAAGGATAGAAATGTTCTTCCCAGTTGCAGGAAAGATTTTTTTTTTTTTTTGCTTTTTGAGACAGAGTCTCGCGTTGTAGTTCAGGCTGGCCCTGAGCTCACTATGGTGCCCAGGCAAGCCGCTGCGAACTCAGCAATCCTCCTGTCTCTGCCTCTGCAGGAAAGATTTTAAAACTGATTCAAAAACACTGTGACCAAGCTGGCCCTATCAACTGATTTTTGCTTCTAGCAGATGGGATTCTCTAGATGAGAAATCTGCAGACAAGATCATTACCTACTATTGGAATTTTCACTTGTCACGTTTTATATTTCCCTCCAACTCTATTTTCTAAGTTGTTAGGCATTATTTTCTTTCAGTCTCTTTCTCCCTTCCCCACTGATTAGGATTTACTTCACATTTTCTTATGAGGCATGAGGTTTTCACCAGTCTCAGAATACCAACTGTAAACAACTATGACACAACAGTAAAGTAACTTTATACATGGAAGATTCACAAATTACCATATGGCTACCTTATCTAAGATTTTCTCCAAGTACCCAAAACTAACTAGACAGACCAGGCAGTGCTCTCCTAAGAATGGTATTGATTAGGAATGACATAAGGGAAGTTCTTTTCTCTCTGGTAATTGAAGAGTTGATAGTTTTATTTTCAACACTCAAGAAAAGATTAAAGTTCAATAGTAAATCCAGGCTTTAATTTTCAAAAGTAGGTGGATTTACAAAGGAAAGCATTAGTAACATTCCTGGATTTACTAAAAATGTATGTTTTCTTTTTAGATTTCCACCAATGTAGTCTTAGATCATTTTGCAATAAATTTATAGTCTTGACCTTGGTTAGCTACTTAATACTTTCATGATGCCAACCTATGAAGATTCAAGTAAAGAATTTTTACTTGGGGCCGGGGATTTAGGTCAGTGGTTCTGGTGCCTGCCTCACAAGCAAGCGCAAGGTCCCAAAATCGATCCCTGGTAACCACTTACAACAATGCTGGGCGTGGTGACTCACGCCCACCAGCAATCAGCACCACATACCACACTGCCAGGTGTGGTGGCTCACGTCTGTAATCCCAACTTTTGGGAGGCAGAGGCACGAGGATTGCCGAATTCAAGGCTTGCCTGGGCTACATACATAGTGAGCTCAGGGCCAGCTTGAACTACAAAGTGAGACCCTGTCTCAAAAAAAAAATTTTTTTACTTGAGTAAAACAAAGTTTAAATACATTATTTCTTTTCATAGTTCACAAATGCAACATGAATGAAAATCACTGGCTCTAAAAATTTTCCTAAGCTTTTGAGTTAGACACAGCATTTTTATTATTTTTTTGGTATCAGGGATCAAACTTGGGAACTTATGCTTGGAAGGAAACACTGAGCCAAACCCTGGCTCCATAAATAGCATTTTTAATATTTAAACTAAATGAATGAATAGAATTTGACCAGAAATTACAGACTTTTTCCAGACAAAGGATTCACAATTTTTTTTTTTGGTACCAGGGATTAAACTCAGAACCTTGTGCTTATGAGGCAGGTGCTATGCCACTGAGCTAAATTCCTAGCCAGAAATCATAGATTTTTGAGCTTTAAGGGACAACAGAAATCATTAAGCACTGGACATGGTGGTGCATGCCTATAAGCTGAGCATCTGGGAGGCTGAGGCAGTATGGCTACCATGAGTTCGAGGATAGCCTGGGCTACAAAGTGAGCTCAAGACCAGCCTGAACTGCATAGTAAGACCCTCTCTCAAACATAACAAATCAAATGAACAAAAAAACAAAGGCATCAAAAATCAAAATGGCTTATTCTATGTTCCAATGGCATTCTTATTCTATGTTTGAATGGCATTAAACAGAAGCTCTTTTTCAGATACTAATATTTTTCACCATTAACTTTTAACTTGTGACTTACTCTGCTGAGTTGATCCAATAACCTTTGGTTCTGTTCTGACAGTTCCTGGACAGCCCGCGTTTTTTCTCGGTCTGCCTCCCGAAGATGAACCTGCTGCCTCTCCAATTCATCTTGTAGCTGTTTCACATCACTCTCCAGCTCAGACACTCGGCCTTCCCACTCCCCTTCTCGGTTCTCAAATCGTCTTCTTAGTTCATGTTTCTCTTGTTCTAAGTGCTGAGTGAGAAGTGAAAAGGATTTAAAAATGTTTAAAAATTTCAGTCTTTTGTTTCTTTTACTTTTTACCCTCTCCTAACTTTGTTTCCCACTAAGCACGACAAAACACCTTATTAAACAAGACAAGTTGTCCAATTTAGCTGCAAAAATATTCCAGGGATGGGGATTTAGTTCAAGTGGTACCACATCAACCTTGGATGCACAAGGGCCCGAGTTCGATCCCCAGTACTGCAAAAAAAAAAATAAAAATAAAAAAGAAAAGAAATCCTTCCAGAGTAAGAAAGGAACTGGTTTCATGGAGAAAAAAATATTATTATTTTTTGAGACAGGGTCTCCCTTTGTAGCTCAGACTGGCCCTGAACTCAAGGAAATCCTCCTGCCTCTGCCTCCCCAGTGTTGGGATTACAGGTGTGAGCCACCAAGCCCAGCACTATAGTATATGGTGCTGGAGATCGAACTTGGGACCTTGCACTTGCCAGACAGATGCCGGAACCACTGAGCTAAATCTCCAGCCCCCAAAAACATTATTATTATTGGAAATGTTTAATGCTATTTTTAGCCTCCTGGGCACAAGGTTTACAGTTGAAATTTTGTAAGCCATCTAACCTGTTGGTGAGTTATACATTTAAACAACTAAAAATGATTCCCACAGCCCAAATGCTGATTACTTTTTAAAAGAGGCTTCCTTTAGAACTATTTATTATACGTGGAAAGAATCCCAGAGATTTAGCTAACCATCTCGCCTTACAAATGAGTCAATACAAGTAGTTGCATTACTTGTTCAATGCCTATATTATTAAATGCCAGAACTGAGATTTGTTTATATTACCTGCTTCTGTTCAGTGCTCTAAATTATAGCATAACAAATATTTATTGCCATGTATAGCATTGTATTTCAAAATATGAAGGCAAGTTTAGGTTCAGACCTACTTTAAATCAAGGCCTTATTAATAAGCCTTCTATATTTATGTCTGGCTCATTCACATACTTTTTTTAAAGCATTTTTTGATTGGTACAGTTTAGATATGCATAATGATAGCACTCAGCAGAGGGATTTTTTTAGCTGCACATATATCTTGCTTCTTCTTTTGAGAACTTAACTGTGGGACAGGCACTTTGCAGGTGACAGGGAGATGAACAAAACTGACATGGTCCTTGCATTTGGACTGATTAAGGTGATAAACCTCATGTGATAAACGGCACACAGGAAAAGTTCAGATAATAATAAAAAGAGGCAAATACACACTCTTATTCAAAAACACAGTAGGAGGCAAGTGTGGTTCTTGTCTGAATCCCAGCACTCCTGAAGGGTGAGTAGGAGAATCTCAAGTTTGAGCCCAGGCTGGGTGACTTAGTAAGACCCTGTCTCAGGGCTGCAAATACAAAGGCCTTGAAAAAAAAATACACACACATTCATATAACCCTCAACTTTCCTGCTCTCAGTTAAGTTTGGACTGTTCAAAATACGTTCACTAAGAACCCACTTCCTAACTCAGATTATAATCTGGTTAATTATGGAATGAGGTCTAGGCACCTGTGTATGGATATATATACACAAATACACATATAGACTTGACTTTATAGGAGATTCTGATACACCGAGATTGTTTTTACAATCTAAAATGAGCACCTAAATCTTCAGAAAACTTGGTCATCTCTTCTTAGGAAGCTACACTCTTCTTCCACTGAAATTTTCAACCTTCAAAATATATTTTGAAATGTTTTTGGAAACCCTCAAGGGCCAGCCTATTTTTATACAAGAAAATTGGTCTACTTCTTCACATCTGACATTTATCTAAAAAAATATTATCCCGGGCTGGGGATTTAGCTCAAGTGGTACCTCACCAACCTTGGATGCACAAGGGCCTGAGTTCAATCCCTGGTACCGCAAAAAAAAAAAAAAAAAAAAAA
>PVIC010009765.1:0-44895 GCA_004025085.1 Thryonomys swinderianus
CTGTGATTTCACTTGTTTCATTTCTAGTTGCATGGGTTTGAGTCTTTCCTTTTTTTGATAAGATTAGCTGAGGGTTTATCAATGTTTTTAATCTTTCAAAGAAATAAATCTTTGATTCATTGATGATGCTTTATATTATTTTCTTAGTCTCAATTGCTTTAATTTCTACTCTGATCTTTGTAATTTTCTTCCTTGTACAAGTTTTGGTCTTGATGTGTTATTTTTCTAGAAGTTGGAAGTTTAACATTAAGTTATTTTAGTTTATTCTGTTTTCTTTCTGTGAGAGTTCACCACTATAAATTTTCCTTATAAGACTGCTTTCATTACATCCTATAAGTTCTGGATGTTCTATCAGTATTATCATTTAATTGTAGAAACTGTCTAACTTTTCTTTAACTTCACCTGTGACCCATTGATTATTCAGGAGTGTGTTACTTAATTTCCATGTTTATGGAGTTTTTGGAGTTTCTTTTGACATTGATTTTCAATTTCATTGCTCTGTGGTCTGACAACATACATGGAATAATTTCAATTCCTTTGCATTTACTTAAGCATGTTCTGTGAGCTATATGTGGTCTATTTTGGAGAACTTCTGATGCACAGCTGAGCAGATTGTGTATCCTGATGTCGTGAAGTAGAACACTCTATAGACATCTACTGAGTCCATTTGCTCACAGATTTGGTTCAGTTCTGTTATTACTTTGTTGAGTTTTTGTCTAATTGATCAGTATATTTGTGACAGTAAAGTATTGAGGGTCACCCATTACCATTATATTAGTTATTTGATTTCTGTGTCTTTTATTACTTGTTTTATATCATGGGATACACCAGTAGTATAGAATCTAAGAAACCACAGTCATATATGACTGTTATGACATATATATTAATGACTGTTATCTCTTCTTCTTGGAATTTTATCTTTACATTTACTTAGAGAGCTTTTTTGTCTCTCGATCAGTCTGTTATGACATATTTATGACTGTTATCTCTTCTTGGAGTTTTATCTTTACACTTACTTAGAGAATTTTATTTTGTCTCTCTTGATCAGTCTTGGCTTGAAATTTATTTTATCTGGACATAGAATAGCTACCCCCACTTTTTTGCAGGGTCTTGTCACCTTGCGTATTGTTATCTATCCTTTGACTTTCAGTCTAAGAATTTATTTTTCCAGTTAAATGTGCTTTCTGTATGTAGCAAATTGTTGGATCTTGTTTCTTGATCCATTAAACTATGTATATTGATGGTTATCACTGATACATACTAGCTTATCCTTGTCATATTGTTTTCCTGTTGTTTTTCGCCATCTTTCTCCTCCTTTTTAATTCCTTGCCTTGCCTGGTGGCTTCTTTCTATTGGTGTTCTTGGAATTGTAGTCTTTGTTACTTCTTTCTAAAATATTCTTCAGAACATTTTCTAGAGCTGGTTTGGTGGTCATGAATTTCTTTAATTGTTCTTTGTCCTGTAAGTGTATTCTTTCTCTATTGATTTTGAAAGATATTTTTCCAGGGTACAGCAATATGAGTTGGAAGTTGTTTTCTTTCAGGACTTGAAATACATCATTCCAAGCTTTTCTTGCCTTAAGGGTTTATGTTAAGAAAATTGTTGTGATTCCTATGGACTTCCCTTTATAGGTGATTTGTTTTTTTCTCTAACAGCTTTTAATATTTTATCCTTATACTGAGTTTCTGGAATCTTTTATTATATGCCTTGGTGTAGGTTTATTTTGACCATGACTAGTTGGAATTATTATGCTTCAATTATTTCTATGTCAAATTATTTTCTCATGTTTTCAAAGTTTTCTGTCATTACTTCTGTGAACAGATTTTTTATAGCATTCGCATTGTCCCCTGGTTTCTCATTGACTCTGATGAATCTTCTATTCTTCTTTCCATCATCTTGCAGCTGTTGTATTGATTTGTCATATTTCCTTGCTCCCTGCTATTTTTAAGAAATCCTTCTCTTTGTGGTCATTAATTTCAATCCTGTTTTCTATATCTGATATTCTCTCCTCACCTTGGTTCAATCACATATGCTTTCATTGGAGTTTTTAATCTCTTGGATATCTGTTTGAATCTGTTTCATGGATTCCATTTCTTTCCTGTGTTGGACAATGATTTCCATTATTTTTGTAAGAGCCTTGATTTTTTAAAAATCTCTCTTTATATTCTTTGAGTGAGTCCTTCATTTTGTTTGTTATCATTTTTCTTATCTGGGAAGTTATTTCTGATCTGATTTTTCTCTGTACCTCATACATGTGTTTATTTTCTTCTGCCTCTACCATTTCAGAAAATGCAGATGGATGGTTTCTGATTTCCTCAATCTCATTGGCCCCCTAGACTTGTCCTGGATAAGCTCAAGGTCTGAGGTTGTCATTTTCTATTTTAATTTGTTTTCTGAGTTGATGCTTATAAATATTTTATGGTAGGTAGTTTTATCACTAGTATTAAGGCTTCTCTAGGAAATGTCTATTCCTCAGAGATCTTTTCTACATGTATCTGGCCTTCACATCTATTTCTAACTAGTACCTTTATATCTTAAAAGACTGTTCTTTTGAAAGAAGAGAAAACTTTCTTAATTTAATAGCTTTAAGGTAAAGCAAATTAATTAGATCATTAAAGGTTTTCCTGGCATCCTTATTACACTGCTAAACAGAAAGCTATTGAGACTAGAATATTTTCTTTTGGCAACATGACACATTTGAACATCTTTTAAAAGAGGTAAGAATGAGAATGATTGTAAAAATTAGTCCACATTGCTGCTTAACTCATCCTAGAAAAGCTGATTGGAGAATGTACTATGCCTAAGGAAACTCTTAGGTACTAAATCCCATTATAACTAATAGCATTTAACCACTAGTTCTGTATGATTAATGATAATTTGTAAGTTTTTGTGGTTTCTTAGAGGCTTTGTAATGGTTTAATAATAAATTATTGTGTCCTCATCCATAAATTATCTTCTATTCTAACATTGCCCTAGAAAAAGCAAATAGTTCTCTGAAAAGATCTGCTACATAAATTGTTTCTGTTTTCATTATTTTATTTTACCCTGTGAAATAAATCTTTTAAAAATAGTAACCATGACTTTTATAATGTGAAATTTTATAACAAATGATCATTAATGTAGCCTTTATACTTCTTTACTAATATAAGTGAAGACTTATGTATATCATAATTAGTACTTCAAGTACCATTAATATGTAATTTCAAAAATGGATATCTTTAACATTACTTTTGTTTTATCCCATTTCTAGTTTAAACTGATTGCAAAAAACACAATTGTCCACTAGAGGTCACCTTTCTTCAATATGAGGGTCAGTCCTTTCCCTATTAACTTCCCTAAAACTCTTAATTTGGTTTTAATCATGCCCCACTCCCTCAGAGAAGTGAATTACTTTTCATATTGTCAGAGACTTCTGGTACTGCTTTATCTAAGTACACTTAAAGTGGTAGAAAGTATTGTTGATGCTATTTAAAGAGATGGAGGAATAAAGGGGTGTAAGTATGCCTTTGCTCTTTACTACACACATGCACACACACACACACAGTGCTACTTTGGGCTTGGCATTCTTGGAAAAACACCCTAATTTCATTTGGAAACTCATGTTAACATCTAAATTTACACCATCACTTTTTTGCCACTGCTTTTTCTTACTCCTATGATTGGGAAATAAAGACTAAAAAATATAGTCCTTAAACATGGGTATAAATTTGGCATGAAACCATGGAGATTCCACCCATATCCATGTTAGTTGCTAATTTGCTACAGCATCACTTTATTGGACAGAAAATACAATGTGGAAAGGCATAGAGCTGTGCAAAATAAACATGCAATTTGGCAGATTCTGTGGAAATATAACATTTCTCATCATTCTGTAGGGAGACTGAGGCTGCTGTTATACTGTTTCCTAATACAGTAGGTTTCAAACTGTGCCTGTAGAAACCCAAGGTGCCAGAAGGTATTCTTAGAGGCTAATTTACACATATTAAAATGAGCTACTAAACACCTCCTCAACCCCGCCAAAATAAAGTTGAAAATTAAGGAGTTCTGAATTTAAAAAGTAACTCAAAATACATCTATAAAGGAGGCTGTCTATTGGCCTTGGGAAAAAAAGTTGTCTATAAAGCTGAATAAGAAGTGTAATGTTTTATCCAAATTATAGAAATTTCATTCCCTACAACTTGTGCACACTGTTTCTCTCCACTTCTTTTTTTAAACATAAGCATATTTGATTTATCCCAACAGTTAAAGTAGTTTTTTACATCCTCAAAACGGTTGAACTTACTAGTGTGCCACTGACTGTAAAAGCAGTAGCTCTGTATTGGCTTTTCATTAAAAATCCATGCCTGTGATGTCCAGGTAAGAAAAATTACCTGAGTTGCCCAAGAGTCCCAGGTGAGTCAGGGCCAAATTTGGGTCAGACACATCTGTTCAGCACAGACGCTTCTCAAGCTTAATAGTAGGCCATCCAATCATAAGCGAATCCCCAAGATACCAAGTA
Organism: Thryonomys swinderianus; assembly: GCA_004025085.1. Classification (NCBI taxonomy): domain Eukaryota; kingdom Metazoa; phylum Chordata; class Mammalia; order Rodentia; family Thryonomyidae; genus Thryonomys; species Thryonomys swinderianus. The sequence goes on from PVIC010009765.1 coordinate 4,499, forward strand.
AGGAGGCCTGTGATAGATTATTGTTCTGTAGTAAAGGTGGGGACTTGCTTTTCTTCTCTTGTTTATAAGAAATGTGAGCAATGCCTCTATTGGTGGCAAATAGATAAGTTGAATGAAGAATAGCCAAAGATTGCAGCATTATCTAGTAAAAAGAAGTATTACCATTTAGGACCTTACCTCTGTGAAACAGGATTCTTTTGGTGTGACACAACCCAAAAAAGACAGAAATACATGTAAAACTACTGTTGGAATAAGACTATAACTGATATCTATAACTTTAATTTTCAAATATTTCTGTACAACAAAAAGAGCTTCATGTTCTTCTGGAAGGATCCAATAGGAAAATAAATATTTAAACTCAGAATAATGTGATGCTGATAAAAATTGCTTTTATCATTTTATCATAGTAGGCCATCCAATCATAAGCGAATCCCCAAGATACCAAGTAAGAAGGCCTGTGATAGATTATTGTTCTGTAGTAAAGGTGAGGACTTTCTTTTCTTCTCTTGTTTATAAGAAATGTGAGCAATGCAGGTTTTAATGTAGGTTTTAATTTTAAAACATAAAAGTACATGAAAAAAGAGAAAGTGACAATCATTGATTCATAGCAAAAATTTTCTCATAAGATTATTTTTAATATAACCTGAAATAATAAATACATATATAACTAGAGTCAGAATATTCAACTTCTGGGTGAATTCATTTATAATGTTTATAAGATTTGTTTCTTACACCTTAATTATATAGATAAAAAGCATAACATGTTTTACTTGCATCTTTCAATTCTCATTTCTGGTCCTAATCTTTGCTGGAAGAAGTATAGATATCTAATGACACCAAATATCTTCCTCTGAAGCTTCTGCCTCACATTGTAATGAGGAAAATAACCTTGATGCATAGTTGCCTACCAGGCATTCAGCCCAAGTGGACATGCTCCAATCATACAGTTAATTAAATCTACTTAAAACATAAAGCAAGAAGCAAAAGAAAGAGATATGCTAAGCTGACATAGTTAGGATATGATACAGGAGTATGGAAGGACACACAACCTGCTTCTTGGGTTAGAAACTATTTATCTGTCGGGCCTCTCTGCTACAACAACTTTCCATGTGGTTAGTACGTATGAGCAGGGTTAAAGTTTAAGAAATGATTCCCAATTACATTGAGTCTCTAGCTACACACAACTTGTGTTACCAGAGACACAGCAGCAAATCCCACTGGCTTTCTCCATAGCTCACTGCTTAAACTGATGAGAAGCTGAGGGCTGATTTTGCATATCTTAGGGAAAGGACACAGAGGGCTGGAGGAGGAGTCATTGTGGACATCTAATGAATACTGGCTGTTTTGTGTGTCTTAATGTGTCATGAATATTGCTTCTCTAGTTTTTACATTTGTGTGTATGCTTAGCATACATGCACAGACACACACACACTTGAACTATGTCTAACTCATTTAGGTTACTACTTAGCAATATCTCGTGGTATCTGACTATATCTACTTGCTTACTCATTAGCTAAGTCTCACACATCTAATGATGTCCTCCTATCTTATAAGCTAATGCATATTCATTATTTAATACCTAACAGATCTTATGAGTTTCACCCATTCTGTCTTTCTCATTCTTCTGCACCAGAATTGGATACAGCATTCCCAAGGATCACCATAAAGCCCCTACAAAATCTTTTGGAAAAGCTTTTCCCAACCTCTCTGGTACTACTCCAGCCAGCATCTTACCCTCAGGGGCCCTTTGGATTCCACCCACCCCCCAACATCATCTCTTCCTCTTTTTTTTAATTGAATTCTTTAATAGTACATTTTATATCCAGCTCACAATCACACTCAACATTTGGGGAATTTGTGACAGTATATGACATGAGTTAATTCTCATTTTTACCCATATCCCTACCCACCCCACAACCCCTCTCCCCCTATATACATGTGCTTTCTTTTTCTTTTTAAATCATATTCTTGCCCCTCATTACTTTCATTGCTTTCCCCTACCACATTCCCTTTGAATATTTTCTATTTCACAAAATCTATTGTACATTCTAGAACTCATTTACATCATCATCTCTTTCTTACTATGCCTTACTATGCTTCTCGGCCACTTCCGTATTAAACACAGCCACATGACAACCCCTCTGATTCTGTTTTATAGTCAAGCTTCCACCCTCATCTTCTGGTGCATCAAAAAATTTCTTTAACTCAGTCACACAGTTTCTAGACATAACTACCTGGCTACCTCCCCTAACATACCACTCCACAAATTATTTCCTGAGTGTATCTCGTGATTTCTTACCGTCAAAAGCTCCTGGTTGTTTTCCTCCTCCTTGTCCCTATAGATATTGATGCAATCAGGCTCAGCCAGCAGCCTCTCTCTCCTTGACTTCCTGATACTCTAGTTGTCATCTTCCTGTCACCCTGATGACCACATCTCCTTTTCATTTTCTCACCCTTAAAATGTGGACTTTCAGCCAACAATTGGTTTTCTATTTCTGTGATGACAAATCATTCCAAATTTAGTGGCTTAAATCAACACAAAGTATTATGGTTCTGAAAGTCAGAAGACTGAAATGAGTCTTGCTGAGTTTAAGGTACTGGATGGCCAGTATTACTGTTGGATACTCTAAGTAAAACCTACTCTCTTGCCTCCTCCATCTTCTAGACTGTCCACTTATCTTGGCTGGTGATCTCTTCCTCCATCTTTAAAGTGAATAGTATCAGACTAGTCTTTCTCATACCACTCTATGTCTGGTCTTTCTTGAAACTTATGAAAAATGTTTACATTGCGCTCACTTAAGTAACCCAGGATACTTTCCCAACCTCAAGATCAGCTGGTTAGCAACCTTGCACCACCCCTTTGCTATGTGGGGATTAGAAGGTGGATGTTTGTCAGAGAAGCAGGAGTATTATTTTGTCTACCATAGTGATGTTTTTGTTTCTCTTTAGTTCTTTCTTTACAAGTTTTCCTTAATTTTTTCATTTCTACAAAACCAAATACCTTCTGTACACAAATGATTCTCAAATTCTTTCAACCTGAATTTTCTCCTAATTCCATTTCCTTTGACATCAGAGACTGAAAACTTTATGGTGAAAAATTAGAAGCCTCTTTACTACCTCTCAACCTTTCAGAATCAGTTCCCCCACCTAACTTACCTCTTTCTTTTGATGGGATCAGTTTAAACCAGTGTGGTCTCAAAATTGTAGCTTCTTCTCTGGATCACTCCCCATACTGTGTCACTATCTCAGTACCTTACCAGCATCGTGTAATACATCTGTCTGTCTTTTCCATTCCATCCTCACAATTGCTTCCATCTTTCAAGCCTCTCTTTATTCCTTAGATGATTGCTGTTGCCTTTGATTAAGACAGGGAAAAAAATCATTTTTTCCTGAATACCTATGAGCTATTTCAGATATTATTCTTATTTCATTGTATAACAAGGAATAAACACCCTTAGTTTGTAGATGAAGAAAATCAGGCATAGAGAACTGAGGTGACTCTCTGAAGATCACATTAATCTATTCATTCATTTAAAAGATTTGTGGAGAGCCTATTATATGTCTGGTACTATTTCAGATGCTGGGGACATAGCATGGAATAAATAAACCAACAAAGATCCAAGGTCTAAGGGAATTTTACAATCTAGACCGAGAAAAGACAGACATTAAAGAAGTGAACAGTCAAATGAACGTTACAAGATTGTAGTCTCCTGCCTTAGTGTGACTAAAGTTCTCTTATTATTAATCCTAGTGAGCAAGTACACAAAATCTCTTTAGAGCCTCTTAATTCATTCTCCGTTTTGTATAGTCATCAGTGTATTGCCCTATTTCTGTACCAAACTCCTTCAAAGCAGGAGCACTACTTCACATGGCATATGAGAATTTGTTTCAGATACTAGGTGGTAAGAATCAAGGGAGACGCTGGAGAAAATATTATAAACTGTGAAGCATTTTCAAAGGTTTGTTGTTATAGATGACACCACATGTGTTGGTGTCAACAATTGTGATAACTCCTTGTTTTTTGGTTGAGCATTTAGAAACTAGTTTTCTCTAACAGTCACCCCATAATATTCCTCACAGTTCCTTTTCTATCATTGTCATACAAGGACAATTTAAAGCTATATACTTGCTTTCCCCAATTTCCTGAAGAAAAGCTTAAAAATAATTGCATATAATGATTTTCTCATTCAGCTCCTCTATTCCTAGTACTGTGTGCTAACACTGAAAATATTTTCAAATGGAAATTTTTCCCAAATGCTAATTAACACACCACTCAGATTCTATAATTGATGTTTTACTAAACATGTCTTTTTATAGCTTTCCAGTGACCTGGGCCTCTACTGATCCATCAGTTCATGTCTTTGGTCTGATGTGTCTCATAGCGAGCTGCAAATATCAGCCAGTGTCCCTCTGCACACATTAGCCTCCACATCACTCCATATCGCTAACAAGAGTTCAGAGTTTACTAACTAGCTCTTTTTAATCTATAGAGGTAAATTTTATATTGAATGAAATGTTCAAACCTGAAATGTGGATACATGATTTTTTTTTTTTTTAAGCAAAACACAGGCTTTAATGGGAAGGGGCTGGGGGTGGGGAGAGCATGGGCGCGGTGCTGGGCCCTCAAGGCTGTGATCAAAGAGTGTGGAGGTTGTGGCTGCTCCGGGTCATCCGACGCCATGAGGGAGAAGTCGCTGAAGATGTCGACATAGGTCTCATCTCCTGCCTGACCCTGGGCCGCCTCAGCCTCCCTCGTCTTTGCCAATCGTAGCCTTTCTCCCCAGTATCTAGTGTTTTAAAAGATGCTTGTCAGCAGTACGGGTGGGGGAACTCTCAGGATGCCCACCATCCTCTAGCCAGCCTGCCAGCCTTCCTACTGCACACCCATCCACTCCCTACATGAATTTTAACATAGGAACCAAACGCGTGACTAATTCATGCCGCATATGCAAGAAAGATTCCTGGGCCTGAGATTTAGCTCAGTGGTTCCGGCGCCTGCCTCGCAAGCGCAGGGTCCCTCATTCGATCCCCATTAACCACATACAATACCGGGCATGGTGTCTCACGCCCACCGGCAATCAGTACCACATATCACAGTGCTGGGCTTGATGGCTCAAGCCTATAATCTCAGCACTCGGGAGGCAAAGGCAAAAGGATTGCTGAGTTTAAGGCTTGCCTGGGCTACCTAGTGAGCTCAGAACCAGCCTGAACTACAAAGCGAGACCCTGTCTCAAAAAAAAATTTTAAAAAGGGGGCGGGAGATTTAACTCAGTGGTTCTGATGCCTGCCTCGCAAGCGCAAGGTCCTGAGTTCGATCCCCAGTAACCACATACAATGCTTGGTGTGGTGACTCACGCCCACCAGCAATCAATACCACATACCACAGGGCTGGGCATGGAGGCTCACACCTGTCATCCCAGCACTCAGGAGGCAAAGACAGGAGGATCCATCTCTGCCTGGAACCCTGAGTTCCAGGTTTGCCTGGGCTACATAGTGAGCTCAGGGCCAGCCTGAACTACAAAATGAGACCCTGTTGAGGGGGTGGGGGAAGGGAGGGAGGGAGGGAGGAAAGGAAGTGAGAGATTCCTATTTTTCTTCCAGGTTAGTTTCTGATCCCAATAATTCACTTTTGAAACTTTATGCTAAGAGCATGCTAATTGTCATAAATGAAAAATATCTTTTCTGGATATAAAGACACAATAGTTTGTATGGTGGCAAAAACAGAAGCAATATCCCATTCAGTAAATACTCTAATTTTTCTTTCTTTAAAACTTACCTTGAATTCACATTTAGGTAAAAGCATACTCCAACCTGATTCCTACTTGACAGATTTCAGTTTGAGCTTACTATGGCTCAGTCACAGAGTTATTTCTTCAAGTCTGCTGGGCCCTCCTTTACCATTTGTCTTAATCTACTTATGCTGTTAAAACAAAATACCATAGCCTGGGTGACTTTCAAACAACACAAAATGTATTGCTTACAGTTCTGGAAGCTGGGAAATCACAGGTGAAAGAAGGAACCTGCAGATTCATTGCATAGCGAGATTCCTGGTTTATGTCATCTTCTCACTACACTGATAGAAAGGGCCACCCATCTCACTCCATCTCTTTTATGAGGACATGAATCCTGTTGTGAGGGCTCTGCCTTCATGACTCACTCTCTTCCCGGCAGTCCCATCTCCTACTACCACCACACTGGAGATTAGGTTTCACTATAAGAACTGCGATAGAGGAGTCAGTCAACACCACCACTGTTTGTTTTTTTGTTTGTTTGTTTGATGTTAGAGTCTTACTGTGTTGTCCAAGCTGGAATCAAACTCTCAATTCTCCTGCCTCAGCTGCTTGAGCTGGAATTACCTCCATGCATCACCATGCCTAGCTATTAGCAGCATTATTTTATGGAGCACATTCAGTTGTTCATTTGGTATGAACCCCAAAAAGCATACTTGTTTCCTGATGTTCCTTACTTTAATACTTCTTTTGTGGGTGATGGATATGCCACAGTGTTCTTTCCATAGGTGGAAAATCAGTGTTGGATGAAATGATTTCTTGAGGTCCCATCTAAATATGAAACTCAGTCCTTTCCCTGGGAAGTAAAGCTGTGATGAAAAGAATCTCACTGTTACATGGACTGTGCTTAAAATAAAAACTTCGTTGATATAGTTTTAGTCAAAAATAAATATGAATGTAGTTGGTCAAATTGTTCTTGCTTAAAAGTTCTTGGGACAGATGGTCTTTGTTTAAAAATTTTTGTATTGGCAAACCATAATTTAAATTATAACACAAAGTCCTTTCCAGTGAAGGAAACGACTGTCTTTATAGTCATAAAGAGAAACCTGCTTGATCTGTTCCTCTTTTTGTCTTGTTTATATCTCTTGGGAGGATTTTTTGACAGGACTTAGGATACAATTGTCAGAAATGTGCTCTCCCCAGAGCCACTTCTGAGTCACATCCACTATTTATGGAACACCAACTGTGAAGAGTGGGATCATGTTTAGACTTTTTTTTAACAACACATGATAAATGTCTTTAGGAGCTTATATAATATATCCCAGAGCCCTCAGTGTTTTTGAAGAAAGCAGAGCAGAAAGTGATTTCTTTTTAAGATATGTACAGCTTGGAAGTACGTTTGTGAGTGTTCAGATTTGTAGATTAGAGTACATGAGACAGTGGATTGTCAAGATAGTCACTTAAGTAAAGTTCCAACAGTCTTTGCAGTTAGAGCTCTTCCATCTTGGAGACTGGGACTGTGCCTTCTCTACTAAACAGGAGTCCCATTTCATCTTATCTACTATTGCCAAAAGGAACTTTTCCTTTTGCCCACCCTTCCTTGCTCGTATGTAAGACTCCAGAACTTTCATTTAATGACTATGTATATGGCAAGGCAGTCACACAGGAGTCTCTGTACCACGTGGATTATCCAGTAGAGAAGGGTAGAGCTTGGGGTGGAAGTATATTGTTTCCTTCCCTGAAACATTTCTATCTTCTTTCCTACACCTTATATTAAGCACACTGGTTATCTACTCCAGGCTTCTGCTTCATTCATCAAGCTGTCATTGTGCAGACGGCCAAGGAACAACATAGAAAGTCCTGCTCTTGGCACATGGCCAACTTTCTCCTAGGCAGAAGAGCTATGAGCCCAAGGAACATCTCTGCAGTGCTTTTGCCTTAAACCTGGTACTGAAATTAGAGTCTGTAGAAACACCAGCACTTGACACCTTTACTTCCTAACGGAAGGACGGAACTATGAATGTGGATGTGAATCCATCACTGACTTCAATTAAGGGAGTAGGTTTTTTTCCTCGTTTGAGTTTCAAGTAACAAATTTAATAATATTTATAAATTGGTGTTTTCTTTTTGCAAGGAATACAGCATTGTTATAAAATTAAAACTACACTACCAAATATTCATAACACAAACTCATCCTTCCTTAAGAGTGCTTCATATGAAAACTTGTCAAACATGTTGGTTTCATTTCTGAAGCAAAAGTAGTTGTTTTCCATTATGAGCAGCAAAGTGAAGAGTGTGATTATTGGTTCTAGGAAGAGTTTTTGAGTTGATATTGAAATGATTAAAAATATTGTCTATACTAATTTTTAAAATTTTGATGGTGTAAATTCAGTCACATTTTCATTCAGTACCATTTATGTGTTCAGGGACATTTTGTTAAGAAACAATAAAATCCGTTGCCTGTGACAACCAAGGAATACAGATAAGGAAATATTATTCTATCAGGGTGTTTTCCCCTTGCTTAATTTAAGAATTTAATTTATGGCCTTGAAGAATATCTCCTAGACTTGCCTTGAAACCACTCAGAAATTGACCCTACTTTTTTCACCAAGAAGCATGAATGGCACAACTTGTATTTTCTTTCATTATCACTTGCAAATCCAGAGTTCTTTCCTTTATTGTCTCATAGGTAGGATGGTCTGTTTCAAGGACGATATGTTTTCCACTGGTGGTGTTTACATATAAAGTCACAGCATTAATATGTTTATATAAAGCTTTAATTTTTAAAAAAATGCAAATTTGAATACAAATTTAGTTTTCATGTAAATGAATAAATTATTCTGACCTTAATATTTTAGTAAGATCTCCCTAGAAAAATTATAGGAGTAGTTATTCAGTCATTTCTGTTTGACTTAAAAGCAGTTGAGATTCAAAAATAAGCGGAGGTTCTAAAAATTTTCAAAATAGTATTTTTTAGAGTGAAGACCTTCCCTTTATAAAGTCGACAAACACTTCAAAAACCCCAGTTCTGAAAACAGCCTCTCATTATCAGTATTCAGAATGGATTCTTTCCCTTTAGCATGTTAAAAGTTCTGAAATGATCTTTGAGGCCTCGTTTTTGTTTGTTGTTGTTGTTGTTGTTGTTGTTGTTGTTGTTGTTGTTGTTGTTGTTTTAAGCACCAACCAAGCAGCATTAGTGGGCAGGAAGGATGATGCCGGAGGTTAGGAATGTTCAACTGCAACATTGATTTGTGTCTGTCTCTTTCCCTCTCTCTCGCTGGCCTTTTTCTCTTTAATGAGGACTAGAATGTTTCCACATCAGTTAACTGCCTTCATAAAGCACCAGAAGGTCACACCAGCCCCAGACTGATCCTTTTCTTTGTGCCTATAATATAATTGGCTGATTGTGCGGGTGATGAGCCCGCCCCCTCCCCCAGCCCAGTTCTAGCTCCCTGTTCCAAGCCAGCCTCACTGGTTTCCGAGGAGCCGAGCTGCTCGGTCGCTGCGCGCTCGCTCTCCGCTCAGGCACAGGCAGTGCCACTGCGCAGGTTGATCAGCGAAACAGCATCCATTTTAATCTGCGGGGAGCCCCTGCCTAACTAGGGCGTTCTCTGCGCGCCTGCCGTGGATGCTCCGCGCTCCCCCTCCGCAGCCTCGCTGAGCAGTCCTGCTTTGGGGTCTGCGCCCTAGGATGCACTGAGATGGTACACCAGGAGAACTGCTCGTACCAGGTAGGACTTACAGCCTGCTCCAGAGGCCGGCATCCTTTGGGAGAGGCCTTCCTGCTCCAAAGCAGCAGGTTGCCGCTTTCCGATTTTTCAAGGGATTTTGCCATCCCCACCACGGCTCCGGCCTTCATTGCATACAGTATCTGAATTGTAATTAGGCTTTCTGGGGAGTAACGGGGCAGAACACACTGGTTCCTTGGCCTTTAAAGCATGTGTGGAATCCATGGAGGTGATCAGAGCTTTGCACGTTCTGAATGTCTGTGCGGTAAGAGGGACTGCTTTGAACTATAATTGAATTTAAGGGGATTCAGGGGAAAATCTGTTAAGAATTTTGAAACATTAGCTTTGAAAAATGTGGGTCTTGCTCATTGCATAGGATGTGAATTACTTTTCTTCTAGTTTTTAGGCTAGTCCTTAAGAATATTATGGAAACAGAAAGTCTTAATTGTTAATCTTGGAAATTTTTAAAAAATCAGCCAGCATGCACTTGACATTGAAAGTTGCACTTGTATGTCTTCATGAACTTATTTTTAGCAGAATGTTTTGTAAATGTTTAATGAGAATGTGCATTAAGATGCCATGTAGAAAAAATTCATAGGACATGTTTGACTATGTGCTAATCTGTATCTGGAGTTATGAATTAAATACATAGATAATTTCAAATGATCACTTCCAGGGTGTTTAATAACTCTTTCTTAGGACTTGGCTATTGAGACAGCACTGAAATTATCCTCAGTGTAAACAGCTAGCAAAAAATATTCACAGAGACATTGCAGCAGTCCAGGTCCTGGCTAGTTGATATTGAGGTATTACTCAACTGACCAAGTTTCGAAGCTCGAAGGAACCAATTCTCTACTTAACAATGCCTCTTCCTTGTGTGAGGCAGTTACCTGAGACAAGCAGGTGTTTCTCATAAGGTCAGATTTCACAGTGCGGGTGGAATGGTACATTTCACCAGACTGAAGGCAGTGGTTTCTAGTTAGGTAAAACATGCCTGTAAAATACATTTATGTGCTTTTTCTTGGCTTAGTAATGGGAATTGTATAATTATAGGGTTGTTTTATAGTAGCCTCATTTTACAGGGCATTTAGGTATATAGATCCATTTGGGTATAAAAATCAAGATTTGTGCTTCATGGGAAATCTTTCCAAGAAAAAAAAGGTCAGAGATAGTAAGAAATCAACACATCACTCACACATCATATGGTGGTTAAGGGTGGGGAATGTCAGGTACCACGGAGACCCTAATCTATTGGATGATGTGGCTACCACTGCTGGTGATTAAATTACTGTAACAATTAAAATAATTTCCTTCTCTGTCAGAGAAGCTATATAATTTATGTTTTAAGGGTAAGTGAATACAGAATCATTCCCTACATCTTTTCATTAAGCTGAACATGAAATTGTTTTCAGAGGGTAAAAAGTGGGTCAAATATCAGTTTAATCAGGAGAAGAGGGGTTATGTTATCCTACTGCTTCTTCCAAAGGAAGATGAATTGATTTTGTTTTATATGAACTGCAGTATGTAACAGTGGCATTGTTGTTTAGGTTTTAAAGTATTTATTGCTTATTTCCACAGTAAAATTAAGTGTTCTCTGTGGAGGATGATAGTTAACAGACTCTGCATCGCCATGGAGCTTTGGAATAGAACTAGCTTCATGTGTATGTTCCTTTGAAATGCTTTCCTGTATCCAAAGCTCAGCAAAAGCAGAAACATTAACCTTAGAGCCAACTTTAATCCTACTTAGAAACCTTAGTTTTAGAATCCAGATGGCAGCATATACGATTGCATTCAGGAAAGGTGATTTCTCTAAATCCTTAGTTTGATATTGTCTCAGTTACTGTGATAGGAACAGTTTGATGCTTTTTTAAAAATGCCACATTTTTTATGAGAGCTTATGTTTTATTTTGTTGGTTTTTTGTTTTTGTTTTTGTTTTTGTTTTTTTGAGACAGGGTCTCGCTTTGTACTTCAGGTTGGCCCTGAGCTCACTATGTAGTCCAGGCAAGCCTCAAACTCAGCAATCCTCCTGCCTCTGCCTTCCGAGTGCTGGGATTACAAGCATGAGCCACCACGCCCAGCACTGTGGTATGTGGTGCTGATTGCTGGTTGATTGTTGGTGGGTGTGAGTCACCACACCCAGCATTGTATGTGGTTACCAGGATCGAACTCAGGACCTTGCCCTTGTGAGGCAGGCACCGGAACCACTGAGCTAAATCTCCAGCCCTGTTTTTGTTTTTTTGAGACAGGGTCTCGCTTTGTAGTTCAGGTTGGCCCTGAGCTCACTATGTAGCCCAGGCAAGCCTGGAACTCAGCAGTCCTTCTGCCTCTGCCTCCTGAGTGCTGGGATTACAGGCATGAGCCACTGCACCTGGCACTGTGGTATGTGGTATTGATGGCTGGTGGGCATGAGTCACCATGCCCAGCATTGTATGTGGTTATTGGGATCAGGATTGAACTCAGGGCCTTGTGCTTGCGAGGCAGGCACCAGAACCACTGAGCTAAATCTCCAGCCCGAGAGCTTATGTTTTTTAAGAGTGATAATGCAGGAATTATGGTAAAGTCCTTAGGTGGGTTTACAGATTTCATTTGGAGGACTGATTCTTTTCCTCCTATAAAGGATACATACTGAGATTTTGGAGGAATCTTTAATGGATTGTACATGAATGGGATATTGGAGGCCACCTCCCCAAAAACATATGCATAGTTTGATAAGTATAGATGTATATATTATTTACTACAGCTCTATCATTATCACTATAGCAAGTATCTTTCTAACTGGTTTTCTTAGCTGGGTTGGCCCCTGCTCCTTTCCATAGTCTATGCCTCTTCTAGCCCCACCAGGGATTGAACTCAGGATCTTGCTTTTATGAGGCAGGTAGAACTCCACTGAGCTAAATCCCCAGTCTGTAGTCTTTTTTTTTTTTTTAAGCCAGAGTCTTGCTTTGTACTCCAGGCTCTGAGCTCACTATGTAGTCCAGGCAAGCCTGGAACTCAGCCATCCTCCTGTCTCTGCCTTCCGAGTGCTGGGATTACAGGCGTGAGCCACCATACCCAGCACTGTGTTATGTGGTACTGATTACTGGTGGGTGCGAGTCACCACACCTGGTATTCTTGTATGTGGTTACCTGGGAGCAAACTCAGGACTTGCACTTGTTAGGCAAGTGCCGGCACAACTGAGCTAAACCTCCAATTCTGTAGTCTATTTGTAACACGGTAGCCAGAATAGCTCCCCACCCCCAGAATTGGGAATTGAACCAAGGTCTTTGCACTGAGTTGCATCCCCCAGCCATCTTTTAGTTTTTGATTTTACATAGGATCTTACTAATGCACTAAATTGCTCAGGCTAGGCTCCAACTTGAAGTCATCCCACCTCAGTCTTGGGGAGTGCTGCAAGTATGGCCCTGTGCCAACAAATCCAGCCAGAAGAGTTTCCAAAACCTAAGTCAGACCATGACTTATAGCTCAAAATTTTAAATTTATCACCCTCCCCAAAGTTACAAACCCAGATCTTTCTAGGCCCAGGACACCTCACATAGCTTTATCCCTATTTCCTCTCCAACTTTTCTTAAGCTCTGCTTGCTCCATCCCCAGCCACATGATTGGGATGGCCCTGTCCTTGCCTCGTACCTATTGTGGCTCCTCCACCCCCACGTGTATAGGGTGCTGGACTTGTGTTTGGACATACTTCTGCTAAACAGTTGTCCACAGTTTACCTGAAAATCACATTCAACTGCTCTACCACTGAGGCATGGCCCCAGCCCTTTTCATCTAGCTTTTTTTTTTTTTTTAGATAGGGTTGTTCAGGCTGGCCTCAGTATTCTGATCTTCCTGCTTCAGCCTCCTGAGATGTTGGGATTACAAGCACGCACCACTGCACCTGGCTCCTAATTTATCTTTTACTTAACATTTATTACCATCTATCACAGTAATTATGTCTCTTTTCTATCTTCCTTGTTCCATGCTTTGTGAAGGTGGAGACTTTTATCTTTGTTCTCTCTGCTTTTCAGTGGATAGATGTAGCTATTGTATGTGAAACTGACCAAGAAAAAAGGCATGGTAAACTTGCAGAAGCATGGTGACTGCTTAAGGGCTTTCAGTCCTACTCTCCTCCCCCACCATTATTAATCTGCACTGTTTTCATGGAGGCAGTAGGTTGTCCCCATATTTCTTGTTAATTTTCTCATCTGAGAAATAAGGGTTTTTCAAGTTAGCATCCTAGCATGAGAGTTGGCACGTCCACTGCCAGAGGCCATCTTTCTGTGTAAACAAGCCAGTTATCATGAATAAAGAGCTATCATCCTCCTGACACCATTTCTTCTGAGCACATCAGGGATCCAGTGAGAATCTTTAAGTGATGCAGCTCCTCATTTCCCAGTTGTTTTTGGCTAATATGAAATACAGTTGATTCTTATCTTTTGCTTTTCCAAATAGACGATTGTGTAGGAAAAAAAGAATTTTGCTGCTGCAAGAGCTTGAATGCAGTTTGAGCGAGTGTTTGTGTGCACTGTGCTTTGAACAATTTAACTCAAGGAAGGGTGAACAGAGAGAAATTCCCATGCAAGATTTTGTGTGTGTGTGGTGTTGGTTTTTTGTTATTGTGGTGCTAGTAGGTTTTTTTATTTTTTTATTTTTTTTTTTTGGTGTTTAAAGTTTCTCACATTGTCATCTCTTTATGTACTTTTCTCCCTTACAGGAGTCATTTTAGCAAGGAGGTGACAGAGGCATGTGCTGTCATTTTTGGTCAGAACCCTGTTAAGAAAGAGAGCTATCAACCTCCATTTTTCAGTATTGAGAAGAAGCCATTCTCTTTAGGAAAGAACCTTGCCCACAGCTTCAACCCTGGCAGCCTTCAAAAGGCCAGATTCCTCTAAATGTTCTCTGATAGCTTAGAAATATTGTTAACTTGTAAGCATGAATTTAGGTCAAAGGGCCCACTTTGCTAAAAACTCCCAAATATTTTCTCCCTTCTCCTGCAGTTTTGTTTGGGGACACATGCACATTTAAAACAATGCATGCTTTTATTCCTGTCTTACCATTGCTGAAATGACTGCCTCAGATATTGATCACACTTTCACATTCTTAGCTACTGTGGGAATAGAGACTTGAAAGAGAAAAGGCAAAATGCTGTGTGAATAACTCTCATCTTTTTTCTTCTCTTAGGAGCATACAGAGTCCTTTCCAAAATTATCCTGGTCAGGAGAGTCAGAAATCTATAATGCTTTCTTGGGCTCCTTAGGATACATCCCAGACTCTTTGTATGACTTAACTGAGATCTAAACCCTGGGCAGAAACATTTCTTCTTCCCGACCCTACACTCCTGCCCCCACATCGCCATCAGTTCTTTTTCCTTGCTTTGAGGCCTCCAACTAAGATGCCTCCTACCAACAGCAGCTGCTTCCACTGGTTGCAGAATAAGGCAGCTTTCAAGACATAAGTGTCACTGTTATGACTTGTGTCTAGATGTCACCCCAGAGCCTCACGCAGTCATAGGTGGGGCTTTTTCAGAGGTGGTTGGATTTGGAGTATGTGACTGATTCATGGTGCAGTGCCCAGATAAGGATGGGTGATTACTAATTTAGCCCACGGGTTGGTTTGGCTCTGCCCTAATCCCCATAGTTTGGATACAATATAAAGGATAAAGAAAGGCTTGTCTCCCCTCTTGGCTTGCTTTGCTACCTTCTGCCCACCATGAACTGTTTCTCCTTTGCCGTGCCACCCTGCCTAGAAGCCAGCCAGTTACAGGCTAAAATCTCTACATGTCATCAGCTAAATAAACTCTTCCCCCTTTAACTTTGGGTGTTAGGAAACCTTTCACTATTATCTCTCAGTCAAAATTCCTTCTCAATGCACATTGTTTTTCCTTCTATTAGAATCCCTTTATGCTATTTACATATAGATATGTCTCTCCTTTTAAACAAGGCCTTTCACATGAAGTATGTGTTCAATAAATGTTTCTTAGATGAGATTGCATTTTCTGCAGCTGGTGCTGCTCTTAGTCCCAGTGAGAAGCTCAGTTTATGCGTGCAACAGGAGTTAGTGTAACTGACTCCAGGGTACAGCTCTGTGGCTTCTGAACCTCAGTTTCCAACACTTGAGACATTATAGGCACCAGAACAAAATAAATAAAAGAGCAGCAAGCGCATCCCACAGACAATACATGTAGAAAACCTTTCCATGCCTCGTAGTCTGCCTCCTAGAATTTTTCAAAAATCTGTGGTATTGGAGAAAATACTGATCCCCAAGCTGTCCTCCTTAATAAATTTATTTTTACAAGGTTTCACTACATGTTTTCACCCTGTCAAGAGATAATTTTAGTGCTTTGTGGAACACTGAATTCTTCTGAGGCAAAATGTTTCGGCCCAATTGAAGAGTCCATTAAATAAAACACCCCATTGTAGTCTCATGATGAAACTAGAGAACATATCAGTTTAAGTAGTACATCAAGATATCCTAAAATTCTTGCTGGAGAAAGTAGTATATAGCTTTTCATGCCCAAACTCTAGTGGGTCATTTAATGGTTAACAAAGGAAAGGAAATTTATTCTATCCTTGTTGACACTAGGCCAAGTGAGAGCTGGTTTCCCAGTCGCTTCTTCTTGTGAGTGAGGAAAAAAGGTATCAAATTTTAGTTCACTTGAGATTCTATGCAATGTAAGCTTGGTTTCATCCACAGCAGACAAAAATATATTGGAATAAAAAGGGAGCTTCAAAAGCATTTTAGCACACCATTTTGAAACAGACTTTCAAATGTAAGTTCAATACATAATTTTCTGTACTTTTCTGTAGGTATTTTTTAATTAAAAATACTTTTGTAGTGTTGAATTTTGAAATGAATTTTGTCTTTATTATTTTTCCTAGTTAAAATGTAGTTGTGTTCTGTCTTGATAAAATAGAATTGTTTTTTTGTGGAGATGGTAACCTTAAACACTAAGAAAATAATTCTGAGAGTAAATTCATCTGTATTTGTTTTATCCAAAATATCTAAAAGTCTAATTTATATGCTTTCCCACAAAAGAAGCATAATCATAAGTCCCTAACTAGAAAAACAGTAACAACAACAACAACAAAAACCTCAACAGGATTTTATTATGAGCTCGATCTGAAATAGAGATTTTGTACCAGCAGGTTATCCCTGCAGCTGGTGCTGCTCTTAGTCCAGTGAGAAGGGACTGTCTACCTCAAACTTAAGGGGATTTCAAGAAGTTAAGCTAAGTGCCTACTAGTATTTTCTTTTGGAAAATATGGTGGTCATAGGGGATAGAAAAAAAATGGGGACATTTCCATGATATATGTCACTTCATCAAAGAAAGCTTTTGGGAGAATGGAGTCCCCACAATGTGTGTGTGTGTGTGTGTGTGTGTGTGTGTGTGTCTGTGTGTGGGGGGGGTGATCTTGGTGAACTAATCAGAATTTTACATAAAGAATCATGTCCCATTATTTATTTTTATTCTCTATGCCAAAGGAAAATTTGAATCTTTGTAGACTTAATATTCCCCTGTACACTGTGTAAAAGTATCTGGAATCCCTATGCTCCCTGAAATAGTAATTTGACAAAACTGCTTGAATTCAAAAGGAGAAAAACCATCACAGTAGCCTGGTGACAGTCAATGTGGGAGGACATTCTGGGGAAAGAACATACAGAGAAATACAGTGAAAGCTTTAATATGGTCCCACCTGGAAGCTGCACCATGATCATCAAAGGGACTGCAGATGGGTTTATTGTACTCAGCTTTCTTGTTGGGCAGAAAGATTTCAACTATGACTCTTAGTCTTTTTAATGTGGGAGAGCATTTGGCACTGGCTACTTCCTACACTGTCACCTCCCCTAGCCTGAGCTTTTAATATCATTGTTTTAATGTTTTTACCTACACTGAAAAGTTCTTTTAAAAATTCACCTGCAAATTTTCATGCTTTTGTAGCTATCAGGATACTTTAATCTAAAAGCAAACTAAATTTAGATGAGTTGTACATAAAAGAGAAAATGATTTGAAAAGAAATTATAAATGTAGTATATGGAATAGACACTCTATGGCTGACGGAAGAGAGTGGGAGACTGAAGAGTTAATCAGGATGAATCAAGAGTTTTCACCTTTGAATAGGAAAGTCTTTTGTCAGTGCATAAGTGATTTCCGAGTAATGTAGTCCATGAACTAAGAGTCAATAATTTCCATCAGTCGCCGATAATAATCACTGAAAGCATTAGCTCACATGAGCGGTGTGCTTTACCATTCAGAACTTGGTGTGACAGGAATCTGCAGCCCTCATTTCCAGTCCTTGACTCTCAGGGCAAAAGGGGTTGGAAAGGGCCCCTTTCACCTCAGGGATTCTAAGTGACCGTGAGTACATTTTCTATTGGACAGCATTAGTTTCTGGGCCCGTCTTCTGCCTGGATAGTAGCTTATGTAGCTCTTGTCTGCCAAGGTGGTGTTTGGTTGTGTTTCCTCCATTCTTGTATTCATTTGGACCTCTTGGAAGTAAAAATTAATTACAGTGTTGATTCCAAACACTTAAATTTTGACTCGCCATCTTCCTCAGAAATATAGTCAAATATAGATGGAAAGTGGTTTATCATGAAATTTTTTTTTAATGTTCTGGAGCAGTATTGCTAATAAAGTGCATTTTAAAATTCAAAAGATCTCTTTAAAAAATTATTCTCTGGGGCCCAGAGATTTAGCTCAATGGTTCTGGTGCCTGCCTTGCAAACACAAGGTACTTTGATCTCCACATACAGTGCTGGGTATGGTAACTCACGCCCACCAGCAATCAGTACCACATACTGCAGTGCCGGGCGTGGTGGCTCACGCCTGTAATCCCAGCACTCCGGAGGCAGAGGCAAAAGGACTGCTGAGTTTGAGGCTTGCCTGGGCTACATAGTGAGCTCAGGGCCAGCGTGAACTACAAAGCAAGACTCTGTCTCAAAAAAGAAAAAAATAATTATTCTCTGATTTGTAGACCTAGAATAGGACCTGAGAATTTGTTTTTCTAGAAAGTGCCATGGTTCTGCTAATGTTCTGGTCTAAGAGTACACTTTGAGTAGAAAAATTCTAGCGAAAAAGAGAAGCAAAATACATCATGTACAGGTACAAATTCTCAATGATGAATGTGATTGTAATGTATACCTAGAATGTACCAGTAAACTCAGTGAAGAGGAAAAAAAGGAAAGTTCTAGAGACCATCAAAGATCAGTCTTATCACACATGATAAAAATGTACTATATCTGATAGTTTCAGGTATCACATCTCCACATGCAAAGGGCTTAGGGTCTGAACCTTTTGGGGAGGGTCCCCCATATCGTCATCCCTCTTAGAGACTGCACTGTGAGCACTTGCATCTATGCTTTAGAAGGAGGTGTGCTGGTGTTTGTGTGTAGTACTTGCCAGGGAATCACTTCTGAGAAAGGGTCTAGGAAACTGAACAGTAGGTGGCCCTTTCGTGCTTTCTTAGTACTAATTCTTTTTTTTTTTTTTTTTTGCTTTTTGAGACAGGGTCTCTCTGTAGTTCAGGCTGGCCCTGAGCTCACTATGGTGCCCAGGCAAGCTGCCGCGAACTCAGCAGTCCTCCTGTCTCTGCCTCCCAAGTGCTGGGATTACAGGCGTGAGCCACCACGCCCAGCATTATATGGGGTAACCAGGGATCGAACTCAGGTCCTTGCGCTTGCGAGGCAGGCGCCGGAACCACTGAGCTAACCCTCCGGCCCCTTAGTACTAATTCTTGTTGCAGTTGTTTGATTGGTAAATTTCCACCTTAGACTTGAGGTGCTGGTCTCCAGAAGATAATATTATTAATGTACATGTGTATACATGTGTATGTATGAACATAGTTGACATAAAATTAGTCCATGTGTATACGTTTATACTGTATACATACATTTACATAATTAAGAATGGAAGTTCAGTTTTCCTCATTTTAATGCTATACCTAAGTCAACTCAGTTAAAATTAAGGTAAAAAGGTGTTCGAATTTAGGCTTTACCTTTATGTATCATACTAAATCTCACATCCCTAAATTTTTATTAATTTCCTCTATGACAGTTATTGGCTGTTGATGGCTGAGCAGATTAGGGTGCTCACCCACGTAGGAGAATGCAGTGGATCCAGTGAACCTAAAGTGGAGAGAAATGGGTCTGCAGATTAGGACAGCAGACTCCAGCTTCGCTGCTGCTGTGCAAGAGCTGTTTTTCACAGCCTCAGGGCTTCTCAGGCTCTGACCTGCAGGAGATCTGCAAGCTCCTGCGCTTCTGTTCACACAGCCTCCCTGAGAAGCTGGCCCAGGAGCTGGAGAAACAGGCAGAAGGAGCCGCCTCACAGAAAAGGCAGCCTCTCTTCTTCCACTACAGCACGCTCATTTTTACCTTTTGAACATAGTGGGGGTCTGCAAGACTTGGATTGAAAAGCACTGATATAAACCACTACTGTTTCTCATTGTTGACAACATTCAAAGGAAACATTTTAAGCAACTCATTCTTTTCTCCTCTGTCCACATACTATTCAGCAGCTCTTCATTGTCCACTGTGTGCAAAGCAGTGTTCTAGTCACTGTGGGGTAAATAAGATGCATAAACATAAATCCCTGTCCCCTTAGGAAAAAAAAAAAAAACAGAAACCATAATGGCTGTTGGAAAGAAGCCATGGTGATGCTAAAAGCACCACGGTTAAGTAGAAAGGAAAATGCACTGTGCAGTGTGCTGGGTCATGACTGCCACAGCTTTCCTTTCATTTCTCAAGGCATCATCACAGGAGGTATGTGGCAGTACGTGCTGGTGCTCCAGATGTATGGTTTATAAAACGTTTCAGTGTGTGATGTTGTTATATGGGAGCACTGCTGTATTTCTTTGTATCCTATTCTATTTTTTAAAAACTACCTTTGATTATTTTATTGTGTATAATCATTTCTTACCAAAGTAACCAGAGGGTAGCCACAATCTAGCATACTCATTTACAATGTGGGCCACAGAGGCAAAGGTCCGGGGTCCAATTCTGCCCTAGCCACTACCAGTCATACATTGGGCAAATTACCTAACCCCACCAAGCTCTTTCATTCAGCTACAAAACACAGCTGTTAAATATCTACTCCAAAGAGTTATTGAGAGGATTAAAGACATGCAGAAGGGACACCTCCTTAAGAAAGGGTGAGTACTGTTATTTTGTCATATGTTGTGTCAGAACATATGCACTTCCTTTGTTTTAAATGATCTCCTTTGACAGGATTTAAGATGCACAGGGATCTTCAGTAGAATATTTATTGTAATCCCAAAGCCACAGCCTCGGTGAATCTTTCTGCACTGTGAATCCCTGCTGTGAGCCCATGCTCAGTGGCCAGCATTGCCCCTGGGAAACATCCTGCCTGTGACATCCAGAGTAAATCTAGACAGTTCGGCTTCTTCTAGCTGGACTGAGAGTTCTAGGATCTGGAGGAGCATGAGACAGATCTTCTTGAGACTGCACCATTGCAAGAGTGGGTATGAGGTACAGCTTGTCACTGTAGTGAGTGACAGATGAGCGATTCATCCCTTGGACACTGAGGTGATGGGTGAGGACAGAGTAAAGGGAAGACACAACCTTATATTGAGGCTGCAAAGGAAAATATTTGCCTTGTAGAAGTAGGGTTACTAGAAACTACATTGCCACACATTTATGACCCAAATCTTTCACAAACTGAATGTTCCTTTTTTTAATGTATGGAGAGAAATAAGTAGACAACCCGAGATGAGAGCACATCTACAGAGTCTAGGTGCCAGAGGTGGTCTCAAGTGGCAGTTTTGCTCTTAGAACTCTATGCTTTGTTTGTTTCTGGTTAGATTTATTTATTTTAGTCAGTAGTATGTATTTGTGGTATGCAATGAATGCATTTATCAAAGGGAGTTGGCACGTCACACCTTAATCCTCTTTGCTTCTTTTCCCTTCTCCCTCCTTACTCCCTATATTTCTGATCTCTTTCCCATCTGTAAAAAGTCTACCTCCCTGAGCTGGAGATTTAGTTCAGTGGTTCTGGTGCCTGCCTAGCGAATGCAAGGTCCCTGGTTCGATCCCTAGTAAACACATACAACAATACCAGGTGTGGTGACTCACGCCCACCAGCAATCAGTAGTATATACCATGATGCCAGGCGTGGTGGTTCATACCTGTAATCCTAACATTTGGGAGGCAGAGGCAGGAGGATTGCTGAGTTTAGGCTTGCCTGGGCTCCTACAAAATAAGACCCTGTCTCAAAAAAAAAAAAAAAGTATCTTCCTGTTTCCTATAATCTACCGTTTAGCTTAAATTATTTATACTCTGGTTTTCTCATCTACAAGAAACCATGCGCTATTTAACCTTCTGTGTCTGATTGATTTCCTTGAGCAATATCCTCTCAATCGAGTGCACCCATTTTCCTACAAATGACTCAAATTTGTCTTTCTTTATGACTGAGTAGTACTATTCCATTGCATGTATGTAGAATATTTTATTTATTCATTTGTGGATGGGTGTATAGCAGCTATAATTGCAGCTCTTCAAAAATCTGTTGAAAACTTAGTAACTAGTATACTTGCTGCTTTCTGTGTAAGCATGTCAACATGTTAGATAATGTTACTAAATGGAGACCTGGCCTATGAATTGTTTTCTGACCCGCCTCTCCTGAAAACTTTATTTTTAAAGAATAAATAATGGGTTTTTGCTTTTCTTTTGTTGTTTTATGTCAGTAGCCATTTGATAATGATGACTGTGCTCACGCACATGCTTCTGTTTTCCTCTCGTACCAAAACATCCTCCAGCTGTGGGCCTTTTCCCCACTGTATGTAAAGCCCGTAAACAAAACCAGAAGCCATGGGAAAAGGGTAAAGAGAGCAAGAGAAAAGAACTTTCCCTTTGTTAAAAAGCCCGCCGCTGGCTGAATTTTAAAGAAAAGTTGATGGATCTTTTTCTCTTGTCTGTATTAATAGAACAAAGCCGTACTACTGGGGCAAAGAGGTCCTTCTGTGAGTTGGAAAGCAATTTCAGTCCTGTGCTGGGATTCCTATCAGAAGATAAAACTTTTTCTAATGATTTTAACCAAGTATCAATTATGAGGAATTTTTATTTTAAAAAATCTGTTTTACAGACCTTCAAATTATTCTGTGTTTCTTTTGTCATGGGCTAGTCACTAATGAAGTTTTCGGAGCTGGCAGTTGCTTCTATTTTTATACTGCCTTGTGCCCAGTTCAGAAGAAGATTGCTAGTTCTCCTCACAGAGCTCCAGCTCACACTCAGCCCTGGACTGGACACTTGTCAGCCTGCAGGACACTCGTTTCTCTCTTGTCTTGTACTGGGTCAGGAAAGGTGCTGTGGAGAGGAATCCCGACAGGATCACTGGGGGGAAGGTGACGGCAGATGGTGGGAAAGCTGGACTCCGAACAGGCTGAGTGTCAGGAGCAGAGTGAGCCTCAGAAAAAGCAGCTGCCCAGGACCAGAGTGAGGAACAAGCCAGGCAAGCCATGTGGGGCGGCGTCTGTGGGACGGGGCGGAGAGGGGGGCAAGGACACCTACAGCCGGGTACAAACACTCGGCTGGCTCCCCTGTCAGCATGAGCAGTAACCAGGGTACTGGGCAACTGGCACTTCAGCCTGTCAGAATTCATGGAAGATTTCTTAAGTGAAATGCTGAAAAGTTAAAGGATGAATTTGGACAGTGATGGAATGGATGACATCATCAGTCAAGAATCCCCAGTGGATATGGAGGGGAATTATAAAACGGTAAGGGAGGCAGAACTCTTTTGTTTATAAACAATTGGACTATTTTTCTAACTGGGAGAAAGATCGCCCTTGAAGAGTGGCCAGATTCCACAATGAATAGCCATTGCCATAAAATAGAAAAACTAAATGCAAGAATTAAACGCAGTAAGCTAGGAATGTTCTTTTCCTCACTTGTACTTATTAATATATTATAGCAGTAACAAAAATGTTCATGTTGTTATTCTGAAGTTGAGAAGCTGTGTTATATACTTCGTTACTAGGCAAGCCTCTTATATACAGGAATTTTTTTCAAAATTTTTGCCATGTATTAACAGTTCTTCTGAAATAATTACTGGAATGGTTAACCTACCTATCTCTGACACTTTTAACAATGAAAAAACTTACAGCTTTAGAAAGAAAAGTTTTGACTTTTTAAAAATTGATACAATATCTCTTCTCTGCTTTCTTTTCCTTTGGAACATTGGTCTATATTTTTGGGAATGTTTTATGTGGTAATTGTCTAGCAATAACAGGCCCAACTAAAAATAGCTTTAGTTATATGGGTGAGGTCATGAAATCCTACTACAAGTATATGCTTGTCTGTCCACAGAAGGCTAAATACACACTATGTCCTTCCTCTCTTATTACTTGCCAAAAGTCAACTGTAGTCCACAACACAGCACAATGTGAAGAAGAGTCCTCCCACCACAGACTGGAAATGAAGATTTCTTTTCTCTCTGAGGCAAAGAGTAATTAATGTAGCCTGCTAGAACAGTAAATCTTGAGGCATATTTTTTATTGGATAAAATATGTCATTAGCTTTTTTGTTTTCCCAGAGTGTGCTACAGGAAAATGCTTCTATACTGTTAGCTCCTTAAGAATACTAATGTGATATATGGCAGCTTCTCTCTTTCATATATAGTTGTGTGTGAGTAAAGGGGGTCTTGTAAGTGTATATTTCATTTTTAGGGTCATTCACAAAGCTTTATAGCTTAAGTAACCCTAATGTGTACACGAGTTCTCAGCGACCTGCCCTGTTGCCCTTTACCTTCTTCATCTCTCAAGAAGAGAATGAATGCCCAGGTCCTAAGTTTGTAGAGTCCTGAAAGCCTAACACTTCTCGGCTGTCCCGTTCCCCCTCTACCGGAAGCCGGTGTGTAGAAGACACTGACGACACTGCCTTCCGTCAGTCACTCTTCCAACTCTGCAGAGCAAGCATTCAGTTCACAGACTTCCTCTATTCTCGTTGTCAAAGAACTGGCCATAGTTTTCTTTCCTGATTAGGTTTGCAGGTAGAAAACTGTAGGTCACATCACAT
Source organism: Thryonomys swinderianus (assembly GCA_004025085.1). NCBI lineage: Eukaryota > Metazoa > Chordata > Mammalia > Rodentia > Thryonomyidae > Thryonomys > Thryonomys swinderianus. Next base: position 28,960 of record PVIC010009765.1, read on the forward strand.
AGAGGAAAAGTAGAGATTTACCATTCTTCATAGATCCGCAACAAAGTCATGAACTGTGGTTTGACCCTACTTAATAACAGAGACTTGGATGCCTGGAATAAGTGAGCAAGGATGTGCCACCAACTGAGTGTGAGCTGACAAAAGCTCCACACGTGTAAGGCTCAGGGAGCTGTAACATACCCACAGCTGTAAAGCAGAGCTGGCGCTGTGTAGCCTTTCTCCAACAGGTGGTAGAATGTCACACGCAATTTCAGAAAGAACAATGTCCAGTAGATAAGTACAAAACCATTAAATGAAACTTCCTTATGGGTAGAATGCTCAGAGATCAGTATTCTGTGTTAGACACCTATTCTCTGTCAGTTCATCCTTTCAGAGTCTCCGGCTAGCGTTTCAAATGTGTACTACCATCGTTACTGTGAAAGCTTCATTATGCTTAGAAAAGATATGATTTGAAACTTCACTAAAAGTTATTGAAAAAGAGTAAAATAGGCTTTTTTTTTTTTAAAGCCTAAGGTTAGGAAAAAAGGCTAAAAGTAAGCGAAGATTATTAGTATAAAAATCACTTTTCCTTCCTAGACCCTTTTTTTGGTACCAGGAATCGAACTTTTGACCCTGTACTTGCAAGGCAGGGACTGGAACCACTGACCTAAATCCCCAGCCTTAGACTCTTTTCTAAAGTTCTTTTTGCTCTAACATTTTTGCTCTTTGGTTGGCTAAATAGAAAATTAAATTAAATGCCATAAAACAGTACTCGCTATGCTTTTTGGCCTTGCATCCATGAGTAAAATATACTTGATTCCATGTTTCTCATATGCATATAATCTATTCAGAAATTACTTATATTTACCACTATAAAAATACATGATAAATGTATAAAATATATACAAGTAGATATTTTAAAGATTAAAGTTTTTTTTTTAATAATAAAAGTTTTAATAGTTTCTCCCCTTACTTGAAGGTCAGTGATCAGAAACCCCTGGAAAGCAGTTACCCTGCCCAGGTGCCACAGAACTCACTGAGCCAAGTGCACTAATAAATATCACATGTCTAAAAGGATTGTTTTGCAGGATTGTTTTAAAGTCAGACAAACAACCTTCAGGGGGCAAAGTCACTTTCCAATAACTAAAATTAGATTCCGCCAAGGCAGAGGAAGGGTTTACGCATCTGTTCCTTTTCCTTGGGGAAGATCTTGCTTGTTAAAAAGAAATGTTTCATTAAGGATTTCGGGTTCATTCAGTCGCAGTGCTAGAACTGTACACAACCGAAAACAGATCGCAGTATTTAGAAAAGACAGTGGCAACCATGGCGACATCCTCTGTGCGTGTTCAGGCCATACTTCTCCGCCCGGCTAGGAGCAACTGCTGAGTCCTTGGTAGAGAACCACACAGCGGGCTGACTACAGGGCCTATGGGGCCCTCAGCCGGGGAATAGGTGTCCTCACTCACTTACCGTCCTTTCCCAAGAGCCCTCCTTGTTCCCGGCATAGTGCGTAGTGCCACGTCCACGGAAAGGAGAGTGAGCTCCCCCTCCACGGGCTTACAGCCTGAATGCGAAGGCACAGAAACAAATCTGCCACATGGAATTTTTTATTTATTTATTTTTTTTTTTCAGTTTTTTAAGACAGGATCTTGTAGTTCAGTCTGCCTTCAACTCACTGTGTAGCCCGGGCAAGCCTCAAACTCACAGCTATCCTCCTGCCTCTGCCTCCCTAGTGCTGGGATTGTAGGCATGAGGTACCACGCCCAGCAGCATTGTGGTATGTGGTACCAGGGACTAAATTTGGGACCTTGTGCTTATGAGGCAGGAACTGAGCTAAATCCCCGGTCCCATATATGACATTTTTAAAATTGTGTTTACTGGTACATTTTAAGTATACATTATGAACACATTCATCATTGAGGATTTGTACCTGTATGTAATAGATCTCGATTCTTATTTTTCCCATTTCCCTCCCTTCCCTTCTGCCTCTCCCATCCCCCTATATATACAAGTTCTGTTTCCATTTTTTTCCTTTTTTACCATCAAATATTTTCTTTCCCTTCTTTGCTTTCCCCTGCCCCCCCCCATTTCCCTTTGAAGATTTTCTTCCTATTTCACAATCTGTCACATGGCATTGTTGCTGCCTGGAAGACCGTCCAGATAGCCAGCGCGGACTTCTGAGGTGTGAGGTCCCAGCTGTCCTGGGATGGGGGAATATCCAAATAACGCCAATGGGGAGTGAGCAGAGGAAACCAATAGCATTTCACACACTATATTGTATAAAGGCACAAGACTGGCTCTGACTTTATCCAGCGCAAACTCCGAAAAGCTGGTTTCGCCTTCTGTTCCCCTGCTCCTCTGCATGAACTAAGGCTGCCGTGAAGGGGCAGCATGTGGGCGCAGGACCCGACGAGCCTGCCTGCCCAGCTTTGTTCCGCAGAGGTGCTGTCTCTAGTGTCCCGCATCCAATTACAGGGAAAGATGAGGGAGGATCCCATGAAAAAATTAAAAGGCTGGAAGGAGCAATATTTAAAGTGGAGCCACAGCTGCGCCTCATGTTTTTTTAAAAGGTGAATGGAAATGACTGCTTGAGATAAACTGTAATAAACAGGAACACAGAATGCCAGCTGCCATTCCAGACGAGCGCTCCGGCCTCCCCACACAATTATGGAGGAAAAGCAGCCGTCGACCTCCATTAACCCTCACGTCTTCCTGCCTGTGAGAGATGAATGCATTTGAAGAACCCTGCTAAGTTACGGGGCCTGGGGCCTAGCCCCACCTCAACCACCTGCAGGGAATCTCTTCTGCCCTCTGGGCTAAAATCTCCTTTTCCTCAAAGAGGGAATAGGCTCAGTCTGTCTTAGAAATCAGAGGCATGAAGTCTGCTGGCCCCTAGCTCAGGGTTTTGTCCATCTTTGCTGCTCCTCGGCACACCCTAGCTAGACAGGCTGACCACGGAGCTGCTTCTGCGGTGACTGGGTTTCCCCGTTAAGTGCCAAGCCCACCCTGCACCCTTCCCCAGTCACGGTCACCCTCCTCGGCTTCTGCTCCACTTCGTCTGCTCTTCCCACTAGTTTCCTTAGACTTCTGGTTTGCGTGCTTTTTGTACACACAAGACTTCTTAAACTGAAATACAATTCACATCCATAAAATTTATTTTAAAGTATCCTTTTGGATGGTTTTTAGTATATTATATTTACAAGATTGTGGAAGCCACCATCTAAATTCCAGAACATTTAGCACGGCAAAAAGAACCCCTGTGCTTGTCAGTTACTCTTGCTACTCCTGTTACGCTCTGTTCACTATGAATGTATTTCTGTTTTTGTTAACTCTGACATTCCAGATACTTCTGACTCTTTTTCTCTAGTTTCTCACTGTCTTACCCAACCCTTCCTTTTAGCGTAACACAATTACCTTTAATAAATTCTCTTTGTCCCAAGCAATGTACCAAGAACCCAACTGCTTTCTGTATAGTGTTTCATTCAAAAGATACATAGACTTTCTTTTAAGAAAAGGAAGCAGAGTTGAAATAGTTTTAATAACTTATATTATCGTCAGAGGCAAAACATTATCTCGAGTCTTCTCAACTCTGAGTCCCCTGTCCCAGCTCCTCATTCTCATGCTTCGTTCCGGTTATGTCTGCCAGCTCCCCCAGATCCTGAGTCCACCTGACGTGGGAAGCTGAGGACCCCAGCTTCCTGACCGCTGGTTAAGGTTTGGCTTTTTCACAACCACATGGTGCTTTGGACCTTTGCATCCCTGCCAGTGATACTGAATGATGTGATGCCCTTGCAGGTTTCTGAAATGGCACCTGTTAAAAATAGAGTTGCCAGATAACACTGTCGTGTGTTAAAAGTAGTCTCTGTAGGCAGTCATTTGAGAACTAGAAATGAGCTCAGAATGCTCTTGGCAGTTTGTATTTAGATTTGCTGTTCCTAGGACAGGAAAACCACTTGTTTTCAAATGTATCCTGTTAGGATTTAATGTTGAAATACTTCCTCTGTGGTGGTTATCTTTGTAGATTGTGCTCTGGGTTCCTTTATTTTCACCAAAGTTCCCTTTCTTAGTAGCTCCTGAACTTTTACCCTGGGTGTGTATTCAATAATTTTACTCTAGGCCTTAACAATGAGAACGTTCCAGTGTTAGTGACTCTGCACAACAGCACTTCTTGTTGCCTGATTCTGTTTATATCACCTCCTTCTGGTATGAGAAGAAATGCAGTCATACTAGGCAAAACCATCCTCACAGTCAGTTTACTAAGGTAAACAGACATCTCCTTCCTTTGGGTTGACATCCTAGTACTTGTGTCAGCTAGTTTTCAGGTTAAATGAGGAAGCCGAAGAGTTTTACCCCTTGGGACCCCCTGCTGGATTTAGCTATCCAGACCAAGCTATCTGATGAGTTTCTTTCCTGAGCAAGTTTCACACCAAGGTTTCAGCATTACCCAACAGCCCAGGCTGACAGCTCGCCCACAGATAACTTGTCTAGCATGCAAATAATGAATGTACATGTGAGAAATTTTAGTGGCATATTAGGAAGCCTGTATGGGGTGGTCCACTGTTTCCTTTCTGGAATATTTAATGTAAATCTAAAACAGAAAATGTCAAAAATTAGAAAAAGTGCCTAGACATAATGCTCATTTAGTGATACAATGGAAAGGTCCTATGTTATTTAACTATTAGTTAAATTATAATTAAAAAGCTCTTCCCATGTACTTGACAGTCAGAAGCATACAATTTATTTCCCCCTGGAATGCTGTTTTTGTATTTTAAGCTTACGGCAGATCCATGATTTGTCTCAGTGAGAAAATAATTAGTACCATTTGTATTTAGGTTTTCTTCTGACTTTTTATTTGAAAGAAAATTAATAAAATATATTTAATGAACAAACAAGTTTGATATTTGTAGTTCACAATATTTAAAAGCCTGAGACTCCTCCACAACGGAATGCTGCTTATAATTGGTAGAGTAAAGCAGTCAGCCAAGCAGAGAAAAGAAGCAAGAGTGACCACCATTTTCCAGACAGAAGAACACTTTTCCACAGGGAGCTGCAGAACCCCCGTGCATTCCCTGGTGGATGCTGCTAATGGCGATGATCCTGGGTATCACTAGGCAATAGATGCACTGAAGCAAGGGGATCATTAATTGCCTCAAAATAGGCATCCTGCCAAGGCCATGACTGAGGCCAGACTGCGACAAATGAAACCCACCTGGCTCCAGAGGCTGGAATGTCATACGAAACAGATGTGTCTCCAAGAGTGAAGGCCTGGCCCTGTGCTTACATCAGCAGCAGGAGCAGCAGCTGGAAATCACTAGAAATGGCCGTTCTCAGACCCAACTCAAACCTTCTGAAACAGCAAAATAGTCTGCGCTTGTATAAGCCTTTTATGTGGCTGTCCTGCACAGTCAGGTTTAAAGGCTATGGGCTGAAAGAAAGGCATGGCCAAAGGCCCATATGCCTGTGTATATGTGTGTGTCCGTATGCAGTTCATTCAGCAACCTGATGTCCTCGGAATCCTTGGCACCCTGAGTTCCCTTCTAGGCTATGAGAAACCAGAGCACTCCCCCTAGCTTCTGGGATGATGTAGCCCACAGTCCTTAGGAATTATTTTCTCCATGGCACATTGTTGCCCTTTTTAACCATTGGGGGAAGTTAAAGTTATCCTGTAGCATCTACTGAGCATTGGTTCCAGGGCCACCCTTAGATACCAAAATCTGTCTCTTAAAGTGGTACAGCATTTTCATAGAAATTACACACATCCTCTGGTATACTTTGCATCTCCAGATTATTTTAATGCTTAATATAATATGAATACTGTGTATAGTTTTTAGATTGCACTATGTATGGAATGGGACAAGGAAAACGTCTACATGCTCAGTGTAGATGAATATTTTTCTTAGTATTCTCGATCCTCTACGGTTGAATTGGAAGATGGAATCTGCAGGTCTGGAAAGCCCACTGTATTTACTTCATTTCTTTAACAAGCAATTTCTGAGGTCTGTGTGGGAGCTGGAGAAGGAGCAGTCAAGACCTTTGAGACTTCTTAATTTTAGTGAGGACCTTTTATGACACTTCTTTTCTCTGGCAATTCCTGGGCTTATTAGAAGTGCATTCTCAGGGCTTGCCTTTGAGTCAGAATCTGTCCTGACAACATGCTCAACTGATTCCTATGCAGTGAAGTCTGGAAAGCACTGAACTGGGAAACAACTTATCAGTGCAAAAAAAGGGAGCTGAAAGTCATATCTAAAATGGTTCACAGTGGCTGAGTATTGAGACAGCATTGTAAATGAAGTGCCTTCAATCATTTTTAAAGTCTTTAATTCACCAGGATGAACAGATAAATTAGGAAATAAATTAAGCTGAGGAGAACAGGATGGTCAATACAAGAGGAAGATGGAAGACAGGAAATGGAGGAAGACATTTTCCTTTCTCCCACTCCCCTTTCCCACAATGGAATCTTGTCCAGCCCAAGATTATTCCTTTGTAAATGTTACATCTGCTTTTACTCCCACAATGCATCTGTCCCATTTTCTTCAACTGGGGCTCCCGATTTTCTAAGCCAAGTTTCTTCATGTGTATTTATCCTTAGGAGAGTTTAAGGAACCTCTTCCTCTTCTTGCAACAGGCCCTTTCCAGCTGTGTGGTTACATCATGTGCACAGAAGTCAGAAGGAAGCAGCTGTTGGCAGTATCTTGAACATCAAGTGGCTTTTAGGCTTTGATGTAGGATGTTACTTCCCAGAGTATGTCCCCAAGAATCCCAGAGGACACACACATGTCCCCACAAAACCAGTGTGTCAAGTTGTAGAAATGCAGAAAATACCAAACCTTCCACTTGTAAATTTACATGCAGACTGTCAAAGTTAATGAGGTGACTCTTGCTGCAGAAACACCAGATTATTAGAAGCCAGCAGAGAAGGGATCAGAACATAAATTTCACCTTAAAAGGGACACAGGAATTATATTGGTATGTAAGCAGCGGGCACACACTCTATCCTGAAAATGGTATGGAAAGGAATTCGGATGTACTAGATTTGTCTACTGAAGCAAACATTTTGCTTATTTCCTTTACTTAATGGCCCTTTGGTGAAAATGAGGCCCAAAATATATGATAGGTATTGTAAAATAGAAAATATTCAAGGGGGAAAGGGAACTCGGGAGAGTGGGCAGGGGAGAGCAAAGAAAGGAAAGAAAAATTTGATGATAAAAAGGGAAAAAACAGAAACAAAGCTTATGTATAAAGGGGGGTGATCGAGCAGTTGAAGGGCAGGCAGGGAGATGGGAAAAGAAATGAGAATCAAGATACCTCCTGTACAGGTACGAACTCTCAGTGATGAATGTGATCATGCCATAGTCCCAAAATGTACAATAAACTCAATAAAGAGTAAAACTTTTTCTGAAAAAAATAGTAAGTGGCTCTTTGTTCTTGTCATGTTTGGGAATTGCAGGGGGCCTGTGGCACCATGGATAAGGCTTAGCTTTGGTGTTTCAAGACTAACAGTGTTCAGCAGCCTGTGCCCTGAGATCTTGGCTTGCAGGGTATTCCCCCAAAGGCATTGTGAGCTTTATCAGCTCAGGCACAGGGAATAGCAATGGGGAATTCAGCAGCAGATGCCAGGCGGGACAGGTCTGCCTGCACCTGAATAAGGGTTCCTTTCTGAGTCACTGCCCCCCCCCCCGTTGTCCTGCTGTTTTCTGCTAGTGGTATCAATTTTAGATGTTTTGCTTATATTTTATGAGAGTATTTCCCAAGGCTGTTTTAGGAGTGGGCGTGGCTCCACTTTTCATAAGTGTGTCCTGTGTCATTTGAGGTATGCTTCTCCCTTTGCCTAGTTGCTCCTCACTTTAGAGCAACTCTGGGCTTTGGGGGTTGAAAGACTTAATTGCCTCACAGGTCTAATTCCTTAGAGAGAAAAAAAACTTTAACACCATGTGTGCATACGTGCACACACACACGCACACGCAATGTTCACACAGAGGCAACTGAAAGGAAAATAGGCTCCAGCTGTTGAGTTTTAAGAGGAAAATCTGTATTTTATTTATCAACTGAATCATAGTTAACTTGAAACATTAGAAATTACATTTATTTCAAAGAACGATTGAATAGTGGTGATGGAGTCTCTGATGAGAAGATATTTGTGTTACAAATATTTGTGGTTACTCTTAGTCTGTACTGTTTATCCTTTGCAGTCAGGAGTTTTGTCCTTTTCTGAAAAATCATCACATCCATCTCAGGGAAGAAGTAGAACTGTGTCTCTTCAGTCTTATGTTATATCTCTAATATAGTGTCCATCATTATTAGTAGCCTGAATACCTTACTATCAGTGTGCAGGAGCAGAACAAAACATAGAATGAGGGTCAGGGATTTAGCACAAGTGGTACCATGTACCTTGAAAAAACAAGGGCCTGAGTTCGATCCCCAGTTTTGCAAAAAAAGAAATACAAATGAAAATATTAAAATATAGATATTTATATATGTAGAATAAGAAAGTATGGATTTGAACTGTACCTCTTCTAACTAACAGTAGGATAACCTTTCACCACCTTCAAGTTCCTTATTTTCAAAACAGATATTATTACAGGATTATCTATAATGCTACCATTTACCAGAGACTTACATTACCGTGAGCAGGTACAGCTCACTATTGAGTAATTTATATAAATTCTCTCCTTTAATCCTCCAACATCAAATGAGGACCTTTTATCTTTGGGCTGCGAAGAACCTTCCAAGCACAAAAGCCATCAGAGATCTGACAGAAGAAATAAGTCATTGATTTAACCACAAAACACAGTTGAAACTCAAAGGAATAAATACCGTAGTATAAAAGTCTTTAAACTCCTGGACCTCTATAGAAAAATAAGCAAAACTAAAGAAAAGTAATTCAGAGAAAAAATACAACAGCTAAAAAAACTTCAATATTGCTGTCACCATTAAAGAAATTGAAATAAAAAGCATACCACTTCGTGCCTATTAAATTAAAAACAACAGCATTTTAAAGGGAAAGTGCTCTTGTCGCCAGCACATAATGAAAATAGCCTCCTGGTCATTGCTGGTGGGTGTGGGAATTGGAGCAGCTTTTCTCTAGAACAATGTGACAAAATGTGTCAAGGGCCTCAACAAATGTTCACACACAGCTGATCTGGCAACTCCACTTCCAGAAACTTATCCTGAGGAAATCATCCAGCACGTGGGCAGGGATTTATGTAAAGATGCAAACTCCCATGTTCTTTTAAATTTCACACAACCCAAATGTCTAATGGGAGAGGGAAACAGCATAAGTTGGAATGATAGGCAATTGTGATTTTTAAAAATATAAAGTGATATGAGAAAATTTCAAAATATATTAGCGTATGAGGTCCTCTTAAAGTGAAGAAATGCACACATAGGATGAAAACCTAGGAGGAAATATATCAAATGTTAGCAATGGTCTCTGTACAGGATAGGATTATGAGTGAACATTTTAAAAAATGTTTTTCTTGGGCTGGAGGGTTAGCTCAGTGGTTCCGGCGCCTGCCTCCCAAGCACAAGGTCCTGAGTTCAATCCCCAGTAACCACATACAATGCTGGGCGTGGAGACTCATGCCCACCAGCCATCAATACTACATACCACACTGCCGGGTGTGGTGGCTCACGCCTGTAATCCCAGCACCCGGGAGGCAGAGGCAGGAGGATTGCTGAATTCGACGCTTGCCTGAACTACATAGTAAGCTCAGAGCCAGCCAGAACTACAAAGCGAGACCCTGTCTCAAAAAAAAAAAAAAAAGTTTCTCTTGATTTGTTCAGTGGGATCAAGAGAAGGGAGAAAGTACTTGTTTAACAGTACTTAAAACTGTTACGGAAATGTTTGAGTGTAAAAAAAATTGTGATTAATGTCAATAGAAAATGTTTAGAGTTTTCCCAATATCTATAGCTCCAGTATGTTAAGTACCGCAGAAAGGCAGATATGGAACCCCCAGGGGTACTGTGCAGCGCTGCAGGGATGGAAACCTTCCTTAAACAAAGCCCCTTCCAAACCAGGCTAATGTTGTTAGAACATGAAGGTCATTAACTATTGTGCTTTCTTTCTTTCTTTCTTTCTTTCTTTCTTTCTTTCTTTCTTTCTTTCTTTCTTTCTTTCTTTCTTCCTTTCTTTCTTTCTTTCTTTCTTTCTTTTTCTTTCTTTCCTTGCAACAGGGTCTCACTTTCACCTTTATGATTGCTTTCTTTAGGCTCAGTGCTGTTAGTCTAGTAAAAAGAAATGAAATCAGTATCATATCTGTAAAAAATCTGTATAAAAACAGTCTCTCACTTTGTGGCTGTAACACACACACACAAGCACACATGCACACACTCATGAAGAGAGGATCCTAGTGTATCACAGTCCCTTTGGTACTTGCTACCTACCTACCTAGACAGTCATCACCACTGAGTGTGAAAGTTGAAAGATTAAAAAGCTTTAGAGAACAAAAGAAGAAACATCAGAATTCATTGAAGTAGAAATTCTCAAAACTATGGAAACTAAATGAAATGTCTGGAAGTAGAGCACAGGGAATGTTAAAAACTCTACAGAACATCCAAAAGCAGCCAGCTGAAGCTGAAGCTTAGGAAGCAGTGCCCTCATTGTACCATATTGACCAAATTTTATTCTGTGCTGCCCAGTATAATACCCACTCTTGCTTCCTGTGACTCTTGAGCTTTTTCGGTGAGGCCAGATTAACTGAGGAGCTCAATATTTAATTTTAATTAATCATTAGCTCGAAAATAGCCACAGGCCACTAATAACTACCATATGAGACAGAGCAGCCCTAACTTGTTATCTACTGTCCTTCACTGGGGCAGAGCTGTCATTCTTCAGCCCGCCCTTCCAGCAAGCTGTATCTTTCATCTTTCGGACACAGTGACATACAAATGTGGCCACAGAACCCACTGCTGGGAGATTCCGGGCACCATTGAACCTGTGGTAGCCACACCCAGCCATACCGTCTGGATTTTGTAGCGTAATTTGCTCAGGGTAATCTTTCACTGCCTTCTCAGAACATAAAATGGTATTTCTCATAATCTTCATAGCCCCACAGAGCAGAAACCCAAAATCTCATTCCAAGTCTAGGATTTCTAACTCAGTGTACTTGGCTTTTTTTGTTTTTTGGTAGCAGTAGTGCCGGTGGTAGTGGTGGTACAGTAGTAGCTTTTTACTTTGAAGGAAATAATTTCTAATTATTTCCCCTATTATTTAAAGGGTTTAAAAACTCAGCATGGTGCACTTATTTATTGGAATTTTATGGAAAATCTAGTATTATAAACATATCCATATGATTGCTGTGGAATAATTTACCAAATCTTTTTCTTGTGCAAGCTTGTCTTCAAAATATGAAACAGATGGGCCCAATTTCAGTTCTCCAACTATTCCAGACTTTACCTTTAGGGCTTCTCACATTCTAAAGCTGGTGAGAAAGGCTAACTCCTGAATGGAAACAGTAGTCCCCAAGACTGGAAGGTGGGTTCAGGCAGGTGCCATGTCTGTCTCGTATGGGCTCAGTTCCAACACTGGGCTGTAGCATCTACCAACCCACAGGGGCCACTGAACGTTGCCCAGAAGAATTAACGTTCTCCCCTCAGAGGAATGTGTAAAGAACAGAAAAGGCCTAGGGAAAAGCCACACTTGGGGTCAGAGTGACTGACTGAATTTAGGAGAAAGTGCTGACCCTCCCTGTCTACCCTGCCATTTCCAGCAGGTGAGGAAGATTTTACTGCCAAATAGCCCCACTCTATCCTATGAAGATCGTCTGACCCCAGGACAATTGTTACCTAAACCAAAGATCATAAAAGTCTCTGAAGAATTGAAATTGGAACCAGAAAAGACTTGTTGAATTTCAGCTTTTAATAATTCAAATGAGCATGGGCTGCAGCCCATCTATTTATCTTTCATCTAATGTTACAGTTCTAAGAAATTTAGAGAGTTAGGCTGCCTGTGGTTGTGATGTATCTGTCTGCTTATCGGCATTTTTTATTTTCTTGAATTTTAGGCACAGAAAAATGAGAGAGAGTCTATCAGACAGAAGTTGGCACTTGGAAGCTTCTTTGATGATGGCCCAGGAATTTATACCAGCTGTAGCAAAAGTGGGAAGCCAAGCCTTTCCTCTCGGTAAGTGTTCTTTTGAGTTGATTTCCTAACATATACTGAGGTGGATTTTATCACCTGACTCTATGTCTAACAAAAGATAGCCTCTAATTCTACGAGTGATTCTTTCTCCATAATACACCATCTTTATCTGGGTTTTAGACCATCCTTCACCTGTTGGCTTAGTAACTGTTATCTATGGCTCATTGCCCAAGTACTTCAGGTCAGATTTTCATATTTCATTTTTCTTTAGGCACCTTACTAATTTTGCACACTGATGCGGGAATCAAGCCACACTTCTCAAACAAAAGTTGATGGATGGTTGAGACATGTGGCAGACCACCAGATTTCCCACTAGGCAGTCCCAAAGCACCCAGAATCACCCCGATATCTTTAATTGCAATGAATGCCAGTAACCGAGAAATAACCTTCCCACTTTGATCATTCAGTATTTGTTGTTCTATTTAGTCTGTCGTCCACACAGTTTTCCTTCACCTTAATTTATTTCATGTTATCACCCACTTGTCACAATTCTTTCAGAATATTATTGGTAATTTGTAGAACTTAAATTCCTAGTGAAACGTAGTTAGATTATAATTTTACCTAGAAAACAAGCCTGTAGGCCACAGCGTCCCAAACTTTGACATGCTTAGGTAGAGATCTTGTTTAAGTGAAAATTCTGACTCGACATAGTGGGCCACACCTTTAATCCTAACACATGGTGGCTGAAGCAGGAGGATCACAAGTTCTAGGCAAATCTGGGCCACTTGACAATTTAAGAATTTAGTGAAATTCTATCTCAAAAAAGAGATCGGGATGTAGTTCAGTTCAAGGTTCAGTTCCCAGTATAAGTTCAATACGCAGTTCTACAAAAAAAGAAGGGAAAGGGGGGAGGATTAAAAGAAGAAGATTTTGATTCAGGAGTAGCTGGGACTCAAGATTCTGCCTTTCTAAGAAACCTCCTGCTGCCATTCCATAAGCTACCTTCGTTAATGATGGTAGAGACAACTTGCAAATTGTTACAAACACAAGCACTGCAAGTGGCCTTCAGGTGTACCTGAGGACTTCCAGGACCCTGTGGTGCAGACTCGTTTGCTTCCCCACCAAGCCACTCCGACGGGCACCTGCGGACTAACTTCCTTACATCAGATAGCTCTCAGCCATCTGCATTTTACCTTCCAACTTTTTAAAAACTTCCTAGTGTGCCATTTTCATTATATTGCTTTACCTATACCTTTCTTCCTTTAATATTATTGTAGTAGAAGTTCAGAAAAAAAGTGAATACCTGCTTTCACCATGTCATGGTTATTAATGTTTTCAATATCTGCTCTTAAAGCAATGTTATGGCTTGTATTTAGATCTCCCTCCAAAGCCTATTGCAGTCATAGGTGGGGCTTTTTCGGAGGTGGCTAGATCTAGACTGTGACACTGATTTACATAGGGTGCAATGCTAGGCTCAAGGGTACTAAAATTAAGGGTGTGTGAGTGCTACCCACCCTAAGTAGACTGGATAAGATATAAGGGGCAAAGAGATGCTGCTAAGATCCCCCCTTTTGCTACCTCTGAACACTATGAACTGTTCCCTGTGATGTGCCTCCGTTGAGCTATGCTGCCTTGGAACCAGCTGATTACAGACTGCACCCTCTACACACTGAACCAAATAAACCTTTCCTCCCTTAGCTTTGGGTGTCAAGTATTTTGTGTCAGGAAAGAGAAAAATAACTGAGACAAGTAGAAATATCTTCTCAAATAAAATCTTATGCAGAAATTATATATACAAAACAAAGCAGTCCTCCTCAGGCTCAGGAGAGTAAAGGAGAAAGACAGGATACCTGGAATATCATTGTCTAGAAAAGGCCTCCCCCAAACCTTCCCCTCGCTGACCCTTCCCACACCTTCCTGTGGTGCCTCTCTCCAGCCCTTCCCTAGAAGGCCCCAAACCCCTCCTAAAACTTCAGGCAGAGAAAAACGAGAAAGTCAGTGAGTCATTTACCCTCTTTGGGGACATAGATAACTAAACACGTGTATTTCACAGTAGCTCTTGACAAGCTACACTTATTGACTTGCCATAAGGAAGATTATTTATATCTTGTTCTTTCAGATGTTTTTATCTTCGTGTTCTGTGATGAGCTCATCCTCTGTGAGAACAAGATGACTTTCTAGATCCCCCTCAAAATGGTGGTTAATGGGACTAAATGTTTCTAAGAAATATCATTTTATCTTTGTAAACAAAGATTGAATGTCATCCTTCTCATCAGTGATAATGAAGCAGAAAAGCCTTTAGGAAAGTTTACTTAGATTTGGGGATTTAGCACAAGTGGTACTCCACCTAGTTTGGAAGCACAAGGGCCCAAGTTTGATCTCCAGAAAAGAAAGGAAGGAAGGGAGGGAAGGGGGAGGGAGGGAGGGAGGGAGGGAGGGAGGGAAGAAAGAAAGTCCACTTGCCAATATATAACCAGCAGTCCTATCCCTGTTAGAACTTTTCTTCTGAAGAATTACAGTCCCTAAAGGCCAGGATTTAGCTCAAGTGGTACCATGCCTGCCTTGGAAGGGGCTGAGTTTGATTCCTGGTGTCACCAAAAAGAGAGAGAGAGAGAGAGAGAGAGAATTACAGTCCCTGAAAATGTTGAACTTTGCATGCATTTGAAGATTATGGGTACCTTGAGTTCACCAGTGTGATACTCCAGAATGCACCAGAGTATGTGTATTGAGTTAACTAAATAGTTGAAGTGGGTAAGCCTTACATGAATATACTACTTTGAAGAGTTCAGTATTCAGTCCTAAGCAAAGGTAAGGATTTAATATTAATTGGCCGAGTAATGGATTTTAACATGTTGAGCTCATTTTTTAAGGCAGTGCCTGCCTGTTGAGGCAAGTGAAGTCTTTGTAAATTAATGGAGTTCTGTCTATGTTTTTTTAAGAACGTCATTTACCTGTGGAAATGATCCTCATATTCAGTGTGTAAAATGCTGTGAAGGGTCCTAATGGTCTGGGAAGCATGGTATTTAAACTGTGCCTACAAATGGAAGTGCTCGGTTTCAGCTGCTGGATTTTTCTAGATTGTGCTATCTCCTAGAGCATTTTTTAAAAGAGTGACAAATTGTTAAATATAAGCTAGGATTACAATAATCTCATAAAGACATCGCATGCCTAATACTAAAGCAAAAGAATATTTGGTATTACTTTATAACTCAACTAATTAAAAGTTGACATACCGAAATAGCAAATACAGGAAGTGTCTTTTTTTCCAAAATTTGCTAATCCACACATAATCAGCTTTCTCAAATTGAGACTGTATAATCTTTGCTGTATTTTAAAAAATTATAGTAAAAAGATTTTAAAAGCTTAAAAAGCAATATGTAAAGTAAATCAGCTATTTTTGAAGTAAGGTTTCTAAGAAATTCTAAGTTTAGGGCCGGAGGGTTAGCTCAGTGGTTCCGGCGCCTGCCTCGCAAGCGCAAGACCTGAGTTCGATCCCCGGTAACCACATATAATGCTGGGCGTGGAGACACGCCCACCAACAATCAACACCGCATACCACAATGCCGGATGTGGTGGCTCACGCCAGTAATCCCAGCACTCGGGAGGCAGAGACAGGAGGATTGCTGAGTTCGCGGCAGCTTGCCTGGGCACCATAGTGAGCTCAGGGCCAGCCTGAACTACAAAGCGAGACCCTGTCTCCAAAAAGCAAAAACAGAAATTCTAAGTTTAGTCTTATTTTTGAAAGAATGTTCTTTTTCTTTTATCACTAATAGAATACTTCCCCATAAAATGTGTTTTATCAGCCGAATTAATTATCAGTTAGCATTCCAGTTCATATTCTGCGTCTATATATGTATAGCGTAAAGACATTAAAACAG
>PVIC010009766.1:0-44869 GCA_004025085.1 Thryonomys swinderianus
GTTGTTCAGGGAAATTTTATAGCTTTAAGGATTTTCTTAAAGGGTGCAGAATTATCAATGTAGACATTATAACATCATCCTGCTTCAGCCATACTTTTGCAGTGTGTAGATCTAAATCCCAATATATAACTTGATCTTAAGTTTATAGTTATTTCACTGGCATGCATTATGATTCTCAGCTTCCATTTGTGGGACTCCATTGATGCTGGAGATTGAGAAACATGGAAGAATCTTTATACTTACTGTCCTATCTCCTTAGAGAAATCAGTTTTAAGATCTGTTAAGTTCAATACTCATTTATTTGTACCAAACTTTGAATTATTTCACATGCTTTTGCTTCCTGGCAATGGATTGTTCATAGAAAATCCTAACTGAACTGGCTGAAATTATATTTCCAGCCCAAGGCATTGTGGTCTAAGAAAATGGAATTTACTTATAGACTCAGCCGAATATAGATAAATTGGAATTTGGAACTTGAGTAGACTTAGTTTTCATATGGAATCCAAATAAAAATTAGCTACAATTTTAAAAGAAAAAGGTTTCAAATTCAACCAGCAGATATACATTATTAGCTCTATAAATAATTTGGAATCTTACAGAAATTTAAAAATACTATTTAAACTCTTCCATGGAAGGAATTCAGATGACATTTTATAGCTTCTATTAAAATTTAACTGGCCAAAGAAACAAAAGGGACCATAATTAATTCTGGTAAGAAGAGCTCATAAATACTGTGTAGCTGCTGCCAAAAAAACAAAAACAAAACCAAAGACAAAACAAACCAAATAAATTACCTGTGGGCCATGGTAATTAAAATGGCAACTAGGTTGTTTTCTTTTTCTTTTGTATAAAATCTTTTCACTGTAGATTAAATTCACTTGTTAACAGAAAGCAAACAGGAGATTAGAAAGTGTCTATTCCTCCATGAGGGACCTGTTCCCAGAAGAACGGTTATCCTCAAAGAGTCAGGAGGTTGTCTGGGCTGCTACTGTAACACAGCAATGTGTCTGCAAGAAAATACTGGCTCTGCACATATCTGGGTTCTAAACCCTTAGACATTTTCCTCCGTTACAAAGAGTGTGTTAAAATATATTGAATTATGCAGAGGTTAAAAGTAGGTAGTGTTTTAAAGACCAAAGGATGAAATATAAATGAATAAATTTAGCAAATGACCTAATACATGATCTTAAAGACCTAAACATGATGTTTAAAACCTAAGAGAAAGTCACTGAATTTTAGAGGTCTCATTTGACCCTGCTATTCCCCTGCTGGGTATATACACAAAAGAATTACAAGATTCATATCACAGTGACATATGTGTACCCGTGTTTATAGCAGCTCAGTTCGTGATAGCTAAATCTTGGAAACAACCCAAATGCCCATCAACTCTAAACTGGATAAAGAAGATGTGGATTTTTTTTATAAAATGGAGTATTACTCTGCCATAAAGAATGATGAGGTTGAGTCATTTACACTCAAATGGATGTACTTTCAGGACGTACTAAGTGAAATAAATAGGTCACAGATGGGTAAATATCATATCTTTTCTTTGTTATGACAAACTGAAGTTGTAAATGTGTTCTAGAATGCATGATTGATATTGTGAAATAGTAAACATTCAAAGGGAAATGGGGTTTAGGGGTAAGTGAGGAAAGAAAAAAATTGATGGTTAAAAAAAGGAAACAAAGCTTGTGTATATAGGGGTGGGGGGTTGTAAGGTGGGTAGGGGAAAGGAGAAATGAGAATTAAGTTATGTCATATACCGGTACAAATTCTCAATGTAGAGTTAATTGTGATGTGTATATATAATGTACCAATAATTTAAATTTTTTAAAAAGTACTTTTCGTTGAGAATTTGAATTTTAAAAATTTAAAGGTTTAAGTATCTCAATGCCTTTTTTTCCTGCTCCTTTTTGTTTTCATTCTGGGGGTTTGGGGGGGGGGCAGGAACGGGACTCAGCCTTGAGCTGAGCGAACACTTTAGACCAAGCTGCCTGCCCAGTGCCTCGTTTTTATTTTATAAAGTCCTTCTCATAAAGTTGCTTTCTGAATGTTTATTCTCGTTAAGTCCAAGCGTGTTGGAAGACAGCAAATGACTTTCTGACGAAGCTGAGGATTTCAAGCCGTCCGTCCCACGTGATGCGTCCTTAGAACAGCGTTAGCTCGGTCACCTCCACACTCACGCCCACCAGCCATCAATACCACACACCACAGTGCCGGACGTGGTGGCTCACGCCTGTCATCCCAGCACTCGGGAGGCAGAGGCAGGAGGGTTGCTGAGTTCCAGGCTTGCCTGGACTACATAGTGAGCTCCGGGCCAGCCTGAACTACAAAGCGAGACCCTGTCTCAAAAAAAAAAAAAAAAATCTTTCAGGGATTTTCCGCCTCCTATTAAACTTCAGGTTGCAGAAGTCTTGGCGCCGGTCGTGGGGAAGGAGGTTGGTGTGCGTGGGGTGCGCGCGTGTGTTCCCGTGTGTGCATTTGTGCGTGTGTGCACGTACGCGCCCGGGTTGGAGTCTCCCCGTCCAGAGCTCCGGTGCTGTGACCTGCCCGCACCCTCCCCTCCCGGTCTCTGGCTCTCTGCTCCGCTTCCGGCTTCTGTGACCCGGGGTCTCCATGTCACGGGTCCTGTGTCCGCAGATTCAGACAAACACGGGCGAAGAATGCTCAGGAAGAGAAATCGTGTGTGTGCCCTGCACGCGCGGGCCGTGCCCTTCTCTTACTCTCTGCAGAACAGGCTGTAACAACCACGTGCGCGGCACTTGCGGTGCGTTGGGCCTTAGAGGTCGTGTACGTGGGGCCGTTTCCTGGCGATGCGCGAGCTGCCCTGACGGATCCCGGGGTCTTGAGGCCCGAGCCGGTCCCCTGCAGATACCGAAGGAGAAAAGTTCCTCTTCATAAATCATTTCTATAATTAAGCTTCCTTTAGTTTCTGCTCATCTTCTTGAACGCTCATCTCAATGTGGGCCCTTACTTTTACACAGCCAGATGGAAAACACACCAGGAACTTACGGCATAGACATAGATATTTCTTTCTTTCTTGACTGGTGCCACATCGCTTAAGAATCGGCATGATTTTGTATCAGCAGCTCAGTTTCCTTATTCGAACCTGTTTCATGCTGGGAGCAGAACCCGGGACCGCGTGTGCTCTGCCGCCGAGCGGCACCCCGGCCTCTGTTCTCAGGTGAAGGTTTCTTACATTTTCACCGGCGCAGGAAGCGTCTCTAAGGAAATGTTGCAAACGGCTCGATCCTCGGCTCTGGGCCCAGCAGACTGACCTGGTCCCGGAAAGAGGCCCGGTGGGCGGTGGGCGGAGGCTGCAGGCGGGTCAGGACCACCGACCGGAGCCGTGGCTTCCCCAGAGCTCTCCTGCGGCCTCGGAGTCCGGAGACTCATCAGCCCTGAAGCTCGTACCGGACTTTCGGGTGTGAGCGGCGGTTTCCTGCGTGTGCCTGACTCCGGGGCCTCCCGTGGGTCTCCAGGGTTGGTGTGACTTGTGGCTGTGGCCCGCGC
This sequence comes from Thryonomys swinderianus, assembly GCA_004025085.1. Classification (NCBI taxonomy): domain Eukaryota; kingdom Metazoa; phylum Chordata; class Mammalia; order Rodentia; family Thryonomyidae; genus Thryonomys; species Thryonomys swinderianus. The sequence continues at coordinate 3,514 of PVIC010009766.1, forward strand.
ACTGTGGCTGGAGAACCGGCGTGGACGCCGCGCGGCGGGCCGACTGGGGTCGGGGGCGAGGGCCGGGCGGGGCCGCAGAGCTCCCGTCACCCCGGACCCTCCGCGGGAGGAGCCGGCGCGGGGAGGCCTTGGAGACCGGCTCGTTTGCTGCGGAGGACGCACAGGGGACTAAGACACACAAGTGACTGTTTCTTCTTCCCTTTTTAAACTCTCCTGAGAAGTTTCTGGTGGGAATCAAATGTAATGATCTCACTCTTGGGCTCTTTTTGGAATGTAACTTACAAATGAGCATCTGCATATTTGAAAAAATGTGTAAGGTAAGGAGGTGAATGAGAATTGCTCCTAATGAGTGAGGTCCTGCCTCACCGTGATCGGCAAAATGCCCAGCATGCAGTGCAGGACGAAGCCTTGGGTTAAATTCCTGGCACTGGAAAAATGATTATCTAAATTAATTAGAAGCCATGAGAGCTTTCATTGTACTAATAGTTTTTTTTTTTTTTTTTTGAGACAAGGTCTCGCTTTGTAGTTCAGGCTGGCCCTGAGCTCACTATGGAGCCCAGGCAAGCCTCGAACTCAGCAATCCTCCTGCCTCTGCCTCCCGAGTGCTGGGGTGACAGGCGTGAGCCACCACGCCCGGCACTAATATTTTTGATGAAATGCAAACTGCTCGTAACTTCACTGATTTGAATATTTGTGATTGAAATAAAACCCGAACAGACATACAAAGCATGGGAAACAGTTACTGTAGCAAACACATTTCACCCAGTTTTAAAAGAGCCCATTGTTTGAATTCTTGTAAGTACTTGGGTCTTCCTGTGCCAGGATGAAAAGTACAGTCGACACGGATCATTTTGCGTCTGTCAATCAGAAGTACAATAATCACTGTGTATCATGTCATTCGCTACACCGTCAAGCTTTCGTTCATGTCATTACTTTTCTGCGGAGATACAAGACATAATTACAGATCAGTCAGGAGAGAAAATCACTGTCTTTCCAGGGCTAAGTGAGACTGTGTCCCCACACGTCGTGCTGTCATCTGCCCCCGCTTAGACGGCTCCTCCCTAGCGTTTCCATGACCCTGAGCCGCACAGCGAACCTGGGCTCTTCCTTGGTCTTCCCACCTGCGAAATGGGCGGTTTTGCCGTCCGGCTCGCTGTGAGCGCCACAGAGATGCCCTCGCGGAGGCTCCTGACGCAGAGTCGCACTGGGCACAGCGTAGCTTCTGCGGCGGTGGCGCGGGAGGAGAGCGAGCGGGTGCGAGGGAGGGGCGGGCGGGCCGGCAGCAGGGAGCCTCGGTGCCAGGGGCTGGGATGGAAGGCGGCACCTTCTGAGACGGGTGTAGCTGAGCTGCCCGAACCGGCTCCGACTCACTCGCTGGCCTCGGCCTCCCGGGAGCTGAGGGTTCAAGGCTGCGGCATCGCGCCGGGGCCAGCTGCGTCGGGAGCCGGCCTGTCCTTTCCTCCGGCCCGCAGCCCGCCTCTGCGGCCGCCCTCTGCGCCCCGGGCCCAGCCCGCTCGGCCTGCGGTGTGGTCTGTGAAGGGAGCCGGGAGCGCGGAGGCTCTGGCGGCCAAGTGACCTCAGCAGGGACCTGGGCGGAGCAGACGGCCCGGAGAGACTGTCCCCGAGCGCGGGCGCGGCCGGCCTGCTAGGAGGATTCCCGGCGCGTCTCGACCATCTGAAGGACGCCCCGTCTCTCCAGCTCTTCTTGCTCTGCCGCCCGACAGCTGCTCCTTTGCCCTCACGTTTTGTTTCGCGCCTTCAAAGTGCGGCCTCACGGGAGGACAGGCAGGGGAAGGAAGAGGGAGAGAAGATGACGCGAGGAAGGGAAGGGGGCCGATGGCTTTGTAAGTCGGGGAGGAAGAAGGTTTGGAGCGAGGGGACCGGATCGCAGAAAGGACGAAGATAGATTATGTACAGGCACAAATTCTGCATGCAGACGGTGATCGTGATGCATAGCAAAAGAGCACCAGGAAAATTAATTTAAAAATAAGGGAAGGGAAAGAGCTATCCACACCATTTTTATTACAGCAACTCTTGAAAGGTCTGTTGCCTAGAGTCTCTTTTGTGTCCTGTGCACACACCTGGCCGTAGGGGAGGACGTGTGGGATAGCAGACTCAGCCGCCTTTACCGCGTGTTTTCCTGACTGTTCAGGTTAACTGCAGGTGGCTGAAAAGCCCTGGAAATGATAAGCAGATTCATAAGCTTCTTCCTTAGGACTGTTTCTAAACCTGCACAGGTCTATTTTCTTACTTTTCAAATATCTCCTCATAATTAAGGTTTTATTCAGTCATCAGAATCGTGTACTGGGTCAGTAGCCCTGTGTACGCTCCTTCTCACTGGGCGAACATCACGCAGACCGTTCGGAAGGCGAGACGCAGCCCCCCTGGCCCGGACGGAGCCACGCTGTGGCCGTCCTTGGTCACCGTCAGCGCTGGTGGCTCAAGTCACCAGCAAGACTGTCTCAGTGGGCCGCTCTGCACCCCGCGGCTGCGGTGCTGGTGGCTCAGCAATCCTCCTGCCTCTGCCTCCCGAGTGCTGTGATGACAGGCGTGACTCACCACGCCCGGCACTGTGGTGTGCGGTCACCGGGGGTTGAACCAGGGACTGTGCGCTTGTTAGGCTGGCGCCGGAACCACCGAGCTAAATCTCCGGCCCTGGTTGTCTTTGAAATACGCCAAGTCACGGACACTTTGCTTTCTTAGTAGCGTGCTCGACTGTGACCCCGAGCCCTACCAGAACTGCCCGTGGGCGGCTCCGCACTGGGGGGGGGGGCGGCGGAGACGGCCTGAAGCTGCTGCAGTCGAGGCCGGGAGGAGACCAAGAGCAAGCGCCTCGCCACGAGGAAGGGGAACTGGCTCGGGCGTCTTGATGCGCTTCACATGCACTGAATCCCCAGGTTCTTCTAGCGCTGTAAAAGCCTTTGGGTCTCACAGTATTTTTGCGGCAGAAAAAAATACGCTGTTCATTAGTTTTCTGGGGCTTGGAAGATCTTGGCGTACTATTTCAAGATCCTCTGACAACACGTAAAGCGTGCTGGGAGAGTCAGGCCTCTGCCGTCCCGTCACCCGGGGACAGTTAGGGCCGACAGCTTGCTCTGTGAAGGCGGCGCGAGCAGGGCCACCTGCGGCCGCCAGCCCCAGCGACGCGGTGACTTCTGGCGACGGGTCTGCGCGTCTGCTTTGTGGCGACCGTTCACGTGGGAGGGGCTTGCTGTGGCCTGTCCCGCTTCACGAGGACATCTATCTTACGGAATGTGTTAGGTGACAAAGTAGACAAAGTTTACTTTTGTTTCAAATAATTGAATATCCTATGAGGATTTCCAAAGTGGAAAACAAGATCAAGTTTTAAAAAATTACATAGTCTGGACCCTATATATTATCATTCTTGATTTGTCTAAAATTTATTGTTATGAGATATTTAAATACACCGCAGTTGATAAGGAAGGCAAAATGTCATTTCATTTTCCTGCTACACTAAGACCCTGCGAGGCTGGGATTGCGTGTGGGTCAGCAGGACCGAGGACACTTCTGTTCTGTCCCGAGCTCGCCCCGGTGGAGGCCGGTGGTGTAGGGGTCGCTGGTTCCCTTTTCCCCCTCCCGGGGCATCTGCCACGAGCTGGGAAAGAGCTTACAGTTCTGGGTGCCTCATGCCTGCTGCGGATTTTCCCAGAAGGTGCCAGGGGCTGTTGCGGCCCTTTTGCGGTGTGGGAAGCGACCTGGGGGTGGTCACTGTGAGGCCTGGAGACCTGCACCGGGCGCTGCCCTGACTAGCAGTGAGGGGTCTGCACTGTGAACGGCGCCGCCCCGCTCCCAAGAGGACTGCAGCCTCGTCCTGAATTACAGGATCTGAGTTGCTGCCTTGGGATCCGGATCAGTGGCGACAGGAGGTAAACAACCTCTGGCCCGGGGGCACCTTCCATTGCTTCTTCTGTTAGGAATCTGTTGTTCTTTCCTTACTGATTAAGTTGCTTTATAATCTTTGCTAGATTTTTCTGACCATGCACTAATGGTAAAAGATATTGCTTTAGTGGTTAAATAAAATGACAAAGAGAAGTAACTTCTCTTTGAGTAGATAATAGGGAGATGTTTTAAAGAATAACAAACACCTGAACCTTGAGAGTCACAGCTGGACTTTAGCATAAGATAAGGGACCTGCTAATTGCCTGGGAAAAAGTTTTAGGAATAGGGAGGGCACCTTCTGTAGATTATTAGATGTTCCCTGGTAGACAAGTTTATCTATACGCCACCTGTGAATCAAGGTTGTGATAACTGTTGATTTTTTTACTACTATTTACCTTACTAATTGTAATGATTTACACGCAGGCACTCTAGCTAGAAATACTATAAAAGAGCCCTGAAAAATAAACTCGGGGCCTGCTCAGCACTGACTGAGAGGTCCTCCCGAGCCCAGTATTCTGTCTTCTTTCTTTTCTCAGCCGCACCCTTCGACTTCGCAAACCCGCTCTTTTGTCCGGCATGTTCCGGCATCGCGGCCCCCCAGAGACATGGTTTTGGGGTGTGAACTGCTCTTTAGAGTACCCAGGTCCTGGGGGCGCACCGGCTGTGCTCGCCCTAGCAGTTGTCCCTGGGAACTTCGATCCGTGGTCATTTGCTCGAGGGCAGGGCCACGATGGTTCTGGGGTCCTGAAAAATTAGACCCATGGAAAAGAGAGGCCTGCCTGGCTGTTGAAATGTATTCTTTAAAGGAGAGCTGTAATTAGAACATCAGTGAATTAGTGAACTTACCGTTGTGTTAGTAAAAAATATTAGTAAATAGTTTGCACATAACTATATCTTGGTTGGTGATTTCAGAAATTTTCCTACAGAAAAAAGTCTAGGTTTAGATCACTAAAAAACTCTGGTACTTATATTTACAATACTTTGGAAATGTAAGCATGCTTTGGATAAAAACGGCAGCACCACAAAGTATACCAGTGGGCTCCATCCCTGCCTTCCCGCGTCTCCTCCTCTGTGGTGAATGTTTCCCGAGGACATCTCGGCCCCTTTGCTTAGACTGCCACCTCGTGGCCGGTGGTGGGGTATCCGCTGTTGACGCGCCCCTTTGTCAGCGGCCCTGAGCGCCTGGTCCCTCCGCAGGGAGACTGTCAAGGTTTGGGGGTTCAGTGGAGTATGCCCCCCCCCCGGGCACACCGGATCCAGCCAGCAGGGCGACCGGTGCCGGCTCCGTCCGCAAGACGAGCTGCGGTCCCGACGGAGGGCATCGTCCCGGGCCGCTCAGCGCCGGGCGGGTCCAGCTCCCCGGGCTCAGCCTGGGCGGAGGGCACCGTGATCAGAGCGGACGCTGCCCGGTGCCCTCTGGGGGCTGCCCGGGGCGGATGTGGCGCTGGCTCGGGGCAAAGCTCGTGCGGCTTCCGCGACTCATCCGTGGAGTCCGGCCCCGCCTCGAGGTCGGGGACCCGGGGACACGCGTCCGGCCCGCTCGGGGTCAGGGGCGACCGGGAACAGGGCCTCGGGTCTGGACCCAAGACCCTGGCAAACGAGAAGCGACCATCCGTAAGACCGAGGGCAAGACAGGCCCTGCGGGACACCGGGCTCAGGGTGCGGCGGGGAAGGGACGCTCTCCCGGCGGCCTCGGGCCCAGGCCACCCGCCATCGGCGCCAGCGTCCCGGTCCCGCTAACGCCGAGCTCCCCGAGGGCCCGGGGTCGCCCGGCCCTGCCCCGGTGCCGTCCTCCGAGCCCGGCTGTTCCCGGCAGGGACGCGGCCGGGGGCGCGGGGTGCCCGGGGGCAGGAAGGGCATCTCCTCGCTTGCTGTCGCGTCGAGGCCTCCGCGGGGGAACCGCCCGACGGCCGGGGCGAAGGCGGCTGCGGATCCCGAGGCCACGGCGAGTGCAGCGGACGAGAGCGGGGCCGAGGGGACGGAGCGCGTCACCCCGGCGCCCGGGACGCGCAGGAGCCGGGCTCTCCAGGGCGCTGGGGGCCCTGTGCCCTGTGCCCGCGGGCCCTGTCCTCCGCCACCCCGGCCAGGCCCGCGGCTCACCCAGAGCGCACGACTGAGCGAGCGGCGCCCCCTCCGTGGGCTGTGAGCGGCCGCAGTGCCAGCACCTGCGCGCGCGGGGCCGCCTGGGCGAGGCCGGCCCTTGAACACCCGAGGCCGGGCGCGGTCGGTCCGCCGCTCTGTGTTCCGCTTTCTCCGGTTCCCCTCGGCCTGTTCCTGCCGCGGGACGCGGCCAAACCTCAAGACACCCCGTCCAGGGCCCGGAGGGCATGTCACCACCAGCCTCAGGGGCCGCGGCCCGCGAGGAAGGTAACTCCTCTCCCTTCCCGGGTGAAGGCTGGGTTCCGGGGCGGCCGCCAAGCGGAAGACACTGGCCTGGGCAACGGAGACGCGTCTGTCCCTAGAGGGCCCTGTCCGCCGCTGGCTCAGGGGCTGCTGCTGGGCCGCACGCTGTGCAGAGTCCCCACGTCCCGGGCCGGCACAGAGGCCGCCGGAGCCAGGGAGGAGGCCGGGGCGAGGCCTGGCCCAGTCGCCTGCACTGCTGGCCTGAACCCCGGCGGCCGGCTGTTCAGGGCTGGGGCTGCGTGTGCCTCCCACAGCCCGTGTGCCTGCAGGCCCCAATCATTTCCGTCTCTTTCCTGATCCTCACGACTCAGCTGGTTTTTCATGGGTCTTAGCACGGCCGGCTTTGATGCAACAAAGGAGGGACACTCATCTTCTAGGGACAAACAGCTTTTTGTTTCAGCTGTTAGGAAATCTAGGCGCCGGCAGGGCCGCTGCTGTTACGGAGTCCGCGCCCTTGAAGGAAGGCCGCACCTGGGCGAGACTGACAGGTTCCTCCGCTGATGACGGGGAGACATGGCGGTTCTGAGGTCTCGCGTACGTGCCACTTTGCAAATCTGCAATGACCTAGGGCGGTTCACCGGAAAGACCCAAAAGATGTCGTGTTGCACCTCAGCACACGAGCCGTAAGCGAGCACCCCAGACGGTAGCGGGTATACTCACGCGAGCTGCTCGGAGGCAGCAAACCATGGCGCTTACCTGGCTCACCCCGGGGCTGGGCGCTCTCTGCCGAAGACTGGAGGCCACCTGCCGCCTCTCAGGTGGTTTGAGTTTCACCCTGGAGAGAGGACTGGCTACTTCCCGCATTTTAATGGCAAAAGAATGGCTAACAGGTGTGAAATCTTGTCCTAGGCAATGTTTTGCTGATGGCCTGACTACTGGTGAAATGGGCATACCGCATGGAAATTTCTTTAAGTTCCTTTGCTCGTTAATCACCGCCGTCCGCTTCACTACACTTTTCCAGCCTTTCACCTACTTTGCCCAGCTCTGTCTCCGCTGTGTGAAGTACAGGGCTCCATTAGACCCACCAGCGCCGCGGCCGGCACAGTGAGGACCAGGGTGGTAGCTCGGCCGCGTGGCGCGAAAGCTGCCCGTGACGCGGGCGCGAAGGACGGGCCACTTCGGCGGCTCTGTTCGCCAGAGGGAAGGTTTATCTGCCTTTCTTAGCTTCTCCACGAACGGGGGAAGCAAGAGCCGGTGACAGACTCGGGTGGCTGTGCGCTCGCCTCCGAGCGGCGCCAAGGCGATCGCTTTTGCCTCTTTCAAGGGCTCAGGTAACTGTTTATCTCAAAACCAATAAGGTGGCTTCAGAACAAGAACCGCCGCGTGAACGTGGTCAGAGCCGCATCCGCCCCGAGCCACCCCAGTAACACGGCCGGGTCGGGGAGGGTCCCCGGGCGGAGCTAATTGAGAACTAGCGCAGGTTTAAATCGGGCGGAGGGGAGCCTGACTCACCCGAGCTCTTTGGCTCCCTCTGGTGGGAAAGATGCGGCGTTGCCTCCTTGTCGGCTTGGGCGGAGGGGAGCGGGACTCACTGGCGCTCTTTGTCTCCCTCTGGTGGAGACGACGCAACATTGCCTCCTTGTTGGTTTGAGCGGAATTTTGTTTTCACTTTGAGTACTTTTGTTGCTACCTAAACAGTGTCTAGACTGACACACGAAGAAGGTGTATTTAGAGCCATACAATACCACTCAGCCAGAAAGGAAGAGGTCTTCCCAGTGCTACCATATGAAATACGAGCACATCGTATTGGAAAAAAAGTAGACTAAATGAAAAATCCAAACACTACGATTTCATCCATGTGACATGTCCAGGAGAGGTAAATCCATAGAGACAGAAGGTAGATGAGCCGGGGCGGGGCCGCTGGGTGAGGAGGGCGGTTTCTTTCGGAGCCGTAAGTGTTCTGGGATTAGGGAGCAGCGGTGAGGAGAAGACGGTCTCAAGACTGTGAGGTGTGATGGAAATGCACTGTGAAGGTTTAAATTGGAAAACGTGACAGTAAAAGCCACGGTGTCATCCACCCCCTCGCCCGTCTCCCTCACTTCGTAAAGCTGCCCCGGAAGCCTGCCTTCACGTGTGTCACTGGTGACCGCCATGGCTGCGGAAGTACTAACCGGAAGTAGTTCCATGGCTGCAGAGGTACTAACCGGAAGTAGTTCGGGGAAGAGCCGGAAGTTGCGGTGCACGCGTTCGCCATAGCCTTCACGGTGCCTCATAAAGACATTAGGGAAGAGTCTTCCAGGTCCGCTTCAGAGAGCGGCAGGGACGACGGGATGAGTGTGCACAGTGAGGCAGGGTATTCTGAGGGTGTCAGCAGGGACATTCTCACTTAAAGTTTAGACACCTGTGATATATTTGGATCACACCTTCTATTAAATATTGATTGTCCGTGTGGAGATGGTGATTTTTATGGCATATGAACGAATCATTTTCTCACGCTGAGGCCCAACAGCAAACTCAAAGGAGAAGTTTATTGTGGCTCATGTTTCAGCCCATGATGGACTGGCTCCAGAGCAGAAAAGGGCACAGCGGGGGAGCCTGGGGGAAAGGGTTTCTTCCATCAGGGCAGCCAGAGGCAGAGGGGGAGGAGCCGGGGAGGAGATTGACACAGGCCACGCCCCCCAGACTCAGTCTCCAAACAGCGAATTCGCTCTTTCGTCCCCATGATTCAATCACCTTCTAAAAGCTCCGCCTCTGAGCACACGAGGCCTTTGAGGGGACAGTCTTGATCTGAATTGTCCCTCACGAAGCAAACACCAGGCTGTGTCTAGGAGTGTGCACAGCTGCGTACGTGAAAGCAAACAAATGGCCTCCTCAAACTATTGGGTAACAAGAGCTGGTAACAAAAAGTCACCTACTCAACCTAATGGTGTATATCGTTTTCTCTTTTATCTAGGCAGAATTGCTGGGAGGCCAAGCCAGGAGGCTCAAACACACGTTTGGAGCCAGTCTAGGCAACTTGACAATTTAACGAAGTCTTGTCTCAAAAAGTGAAAAGGACTGGGAATGTAGTTGAGGGAAAAGGCCCTGGGTTCAAGTCCTGGGACTGGGTGGGGAAAAAAAAGTCAGGGTTGGGCTGAGGAAAATGGAATGGGTAAGGTGTCTGCTAAACAGGTTTTTCAGAAGTTAATTCCCTATAATTCTATGTCTCAACTTTGAGCTGTCATTCAGATCAAGTAAAAGTAATTTTTTCTTTTTACATTGTACCTCTGGTCATAAAAATGTTTCTGCAGGGCCTCGAGAGATCGTGATTTGTAATTGATAATTTTGTTGAGAAATGAACTTAAAGTACATCAGCTACAGGATGGTGTTATGCTGCTTTCTACTGTTTCTCATTTAGGTGCATAAACTTGCATTCCTTATATTGGAGGAGACAGAAGTGAAGACAAAGTACAGAGTTTGAGGAAGTCTTAGTATTTGTGATTTGCAGAGATCAGTAAGTTCTTTGATCTATCGCTGCCTGACAGCGTTTCTCTGTCATGTATCACTGCAGGACAAACTATCACGGACTCGTCTGTCACAAAGTTGTCTAGAGTTTCGCATTGCAGCCCTGGTGGCATCGAGCTACAGGCTCTGCAGCTGGTTTACCTCAGGCTCTTGACACTGGGTGTCTGTGAGGACCTTGGTAGGGGCCGTTTATGGCGTCTCACCTGCAGGTGAGCTCTTTATGTGGCTGGCTCTCCTCAGAGCATGGCGCCTTCTCCAGGAGTAAAAGTCCCCCAGTGTCAGCGAGAGAAGGCAGAGGTGGGAGTAGTTTTTGTGACGTATCCCAGAAGTGATGCACCATCCCTCTGTCTGACCCTACTGGTCTAGACAGTCCACAAGGGCACTCAGGCTCCAGAGTGGCCACGGACCCACCCTGCGTGTGAAGAGGATCCGTGCTGCCTCGTAGGAGGAGCTTGTGAGGTGAGATAGACTGTGGGTACCTCGGGAAAATAGTCCACCCCAAGTGGCCCTGAGACTTGGAGCCTTCAAACAACAGCAGTTTACCACTTTTTATAATCTTCTGGGTTGACTCTGTGGTCCTTCGAATCCTGCCTCCTGGTCATGGCCACGTGAGGCCAGGCTTCTATGGCCACATGCTTTTAGCATGGCAGCTTCAGGGGCACATCTGGGACAAAGGCACAAGCCACATGACTTGTTGAAATGCAGGACCCACCACTCATTGTCCGCCTCTGTTGGTGGCAGCTAGATACGAGGGCAGTTTAAGAAGTGAGAAAGTAGAGTCGTCCTCACGATGACAGGCCCTGAAGAGTGCCACGTCCTCCTTTGTTGATTGCAGTCACCTCTGCCACAGTTGTCTTCATTCCGTCCACACGCAGCACGTTCTTACCTGCTCTTCCGAAGTCCTCAAGCCAGGGTGGCAAACTTGGGCTTGAAGCCCAGGTGCCACCATTAACCCATAGCCAAGAGTGGGTGGGAGTCCTGGGCAGGCTCTTCGGGTCCTCGTCTCGTGTGGATGCTCCCGATCCAGAAGCTGGGAGCCCAAAGTTAACCGCTGCCTCACCCTCCACACTACCCAGCATTCAGTGCGGTGACCGGGGCAGGATAACTACAGAAGGGCAGCTTCGAAATACAGTTCGCAGTTACTGGTTCCTAGAAAACCTGTGTTGCTGCTGGGCATGTGTACTAGCTCTGAGTCCAGGGAATGGTCCTTAATTAGAGCCCATTTTGCTTCCTTGGCAAGGTTCCCCGCTCTGCCCCCAGCTGCTTTAGAGGTCAATTTAAAGCAGGTCCTCCCACTTCAAGAGCGTGGTGCTCCCTTTCTTAGAGCCCTCACCTGGCCCCACAGTTGTACCAGCACTAGTCACTTAGTCCCACGTGCTGTGTCAGTCAGAGTGGTTCTGTTCGTTCTCACCAAATTCTGATACAAGACCAATTGAAAATAGCTGACCCGTCATTCCCAGCATGACTCAGCATGGATTTGGATCTTAGACTTGAGGTTGGGCCTTATAGGCCCAGGAAAGACGCAGTGTCCAACTGTGGATGTGAAGAATTCCAGAGGATGCAAACAAGTCCGTACCTTTAGCACCACAGCTGTTTATCTAATGAGACTTATCTCAGGTAGAACATTTCATAGCTGAGGTGTTTGTCACTGCAGTGACACAGCTTGTCATGTACTTTGGATGAGGCAAATCTTTGAATAGTTCAGACCCCAAATAGTGTTTGTATCCCAAATAGTGTTTGTATCCCAAATAATTGTCCTAGTTAAAATATCTGGTGGCTGAAGGAACAGACCAAATGACTGTGCTCCTGAGGATACGGTAATGCCAACACTGGCTGTCCTGTTCCGAGGGACGGCTGTGCCATGTGACCCAGGGTGGGGGGTGCTCTGCTATAATGAAAGGCGCTGGTAGGACGGACAGTGTCGGGAGACCCAGGGTGCCCGTGGCGTGGTGACCCAAAGGGTCAAGCTGACTGGCATAGTAGGCTCCGCTCCGGGCAGTTTCGATGAAGACAGTGGCCGAGTGTTGGGCGTGTGGTGAAGTGACTATGTGGTCAAGCAGAGGGAATCAGTAGCTACACAACTCGTGTGAGGCCAGTTCTAGAAAAGAACTACAGGAAGCACTGGCTGCAGATGTGGGTAACAAATGGATGGAAAGGTTTATAAATATCATAATAAAGTAGATGCTTTATTTTTGAACCAAAAGCCTGTAGAAAGGACAACTCGGGCAATAGGAGTCCTTTCCATCGCTGAACTGCTTCATGAAGGCATTTAGAGGTGGGTTTGTGGAAGGTTTCAGGTGTTGGGCACCACGTGGATGTGGCCTGGAGAGCGGGAAGTGGAATCTAAATTAGTGAAAGCCAAATCAGATGTACAGAGTTACAGCTTTTCAGACATAACGGAGACCCCACCAGGGTCTTCCCAGGGGCTGTCTCTGAGGCGACAAGGTTAGGGGGACTTTTTGATGAAAGAAGTTACAGCCCCGTCATTGTGTTCAGGGTCAAAATGCAAGGAAAAAAACATGGGAAGGATCGTGTCAAAGATGTGCAACTCATGACATTGTTGATATTAACCAGGAAACACCTTTTTAAAACTTCCACTTAATTGTATAGTAATGGGAGTCGAAACCAGACTCTTTGAACTGAGCGACGTCCTCAGTTTCTTCTGAGGCAGGCTCTTGCTAAGTCGCCAGGTGGCGTCGAGTTTGCCTCGGTCTGCGAGTGCTCGTTTTGCAGGTGTGTACCACCATTTCCGGTCCCTCCTTTTTAAAACCACCTCGTGTATTTAACAATGGAGCAACATGGATCCACAGTGGAGTTTTGTTTTCTTTGGAGTACGAGGGGTGTATGATGGAGTTTTTATTTTCTTCATAGTCAACCATAACTAGAATAATGAAATGACACAATGACCTATTTAAGGACAGTTGAGAAGGTCCTTAGAACTTGAACTGATCTGAGATAGATAAAAAATTCAAACAGATGAAGAAGTTACTGGATATAGAGAGTATTACAGCACCGAGACATCCTGGGGTGTTCCATAATCCATACAGTCATGATACCCAAGTCACATAGATGAGGATCGTTAGTGGTCAGAAAGGCTCGGTTGTATTTAGTTGTTTTCTTTTCCTTTCTCCAGTTGATGGGAGTCAGTGGCTGCTCTCTCAGAGGTGAAAGAGGAAGCGTTGCTTGGATTTGTGCCTCTAGTGAGGAAATTATTTGCCTAGTAGGGAGGAAGGGCTATTAGGCATGAATAAAACTTCTATCAGCACCTGACACCTGTTCTGTGTTATTAGAGAACTGATTATTCAGAGGAAGGCTTAACAGGCACAGTGGTGAAAGTCTGTAGTGGCAGCACTCTGGGAGGCTGAGGCAGGAGGACTGCAGGACTTATTAAGGTCCTGTCTCAGAAAAGGCCTGGGGATGTAGCTCAGTGCAAAGGCCTTGAGTTCAGTCACCAGCCCTGGGGGAGAAAGGAGGATGAAGACAGAAGAGAAATGGTAACTGAGGAACTAGAGGACTCACATTAGTGAAGAAGAACAAATTAAGAAAAAAAGAACAAGCGTGTTGGCTCACGCCTGTCATCCCAGCACTCAGGAGGCAGAGACAGGAGGATTGCTGAGTTCGAGGTTTGCCTGGGCTACATAGTGAGTGCAGAGCCAGCCTGAACTACAAAGCGAGACCCTGTCTCAAAAACAAACAAACAAAAAAAAACCAACAAAAAAACCACTAAGATATAATGAGCCAAAATTACATTTGCTCTGCCCTACCATCTTGGCTGTACTACTGCATGATGATGGTGTTTATGAGCAGGTGTGCAGAGCAAAGCCATTTGTTAGGACCCTAAGGCAGTTGGTTTTGTTAGTTTAGATTTGTAGGAACTCATACTAGGAACTTTGGCTTTGTTCATGCTTAGGTCAATTAGCAAATGTTATGTGAAAGGACACCTTTGTGTCCTGGTGCTTAAACAACACACAATCGTAGATTTCAGGGGCCAGGGATTTAGTTCAGTGGCACCATGCCTGCTTGGCAAGTGCAAGGTCCTGAGTTCAATCTCCAATACTGCAGAAACAATACCTATTTCTTCATCAGTGTCATAGTCACCTTTTCATTGCAGAGATGTGTTACCTGAAGCTCACAATGTAAAGGAAGAGAGGTTTATTTTGGCTCACAGTTTCAGTAGTCTCATTGCCTGTGTGGTCAGCTGGCTCTAGCCAGAAGTAGCATGGTGGAAGGGCCTGGAGCAGGGAAGCTGCTTGCCTCATGGTGAACAGGAAGCAGAGAGAGTCAGAAGGAGTCAGATAGGCAGATAAAACATTCCAGGTCACAGCCGCAGTGACCCACCTTTTCCGACCAGGCCTCACTTTCTAAAAAATTTTGTTCATTGCCACATGCTTGCAGTACATAAAGTTTACATTCCTCATGTGGATTTGGCTCATGTATATGACACATTTAATTTCTTTTATTTTTTTATCTCTTTTCCTTCTCCCTGTGATCTTCCCATTTGAGAAAGATCTGTTCTATACTTCCTATTATCTGCCTTTTATTTTGCTTTTTATAATTTTGGTTTCTCATGTAAGAGAAGCCACATAATATTGAAGCTTCTGTGCCTGATTTCCTTCACTTAATATAATGGTCTCAAAAATCCAAGTTTATCTTTCTGGCAGAGTGAAACTCCATGGTATGAAAAAACTGCATTTTCTTCATCTACTTGTAGACAGATCACTTTCAAGATTCTTCTATTATGAATGGTGCTATTATAGACATGGATATGCAAGTATCACTAGAACATGTTGTCTCTAAGTAATTCAGATAAATACCTAATAAGGAAACAGCTGTGTCAAATGGAATTGTTTTAGTTTTTTAAATTGAATTCTTTATTGGTACAATTTATATACATTTCACAATCACACATAACACTGGGGAATTTGTACCAATATATGACACAAGTCAATTCTCATTTTTACCCATATCCCCACCCACCCACACCTTGTTTTAGCTTTTTTGGGAAAACTCCATACTGATTTCCATAGTGGTTGTACTGGTTTACATTTGTACCAAAAATGTATAGGGTCCTTTTTTCCTCGCATCCACATGACATTTATTATTATCTCATTTATATGATAGCCATTCTTTCAGGAGTGGTATGGAATCTTGAGTTCTTTTAATTTGGGTTTCTTTATGGCCAGTAATGTTGAGCATTTTTTCATATCTATTGGCCATTTGTACTTCTATGAAGTAACTTTTCATTCCAGTTGATCACTTTTTGATTGGCTCTTTTTTTGGGGGGTGTAATTTTTTGAGTTCTTTATTGTAGGTATTGGTCCTCTGAGGAATAGTTGATGAATTTTTTTGCCTGTTCTATATGACTTTTTTTACTCTTGGTGTTTTCTTTCTCCTGTGCAGAAGATTTTATTCTGATATAATCTCATTTGTTGATTATTGGTATTATTTCCTATGCAGGTAGAGATCTTTTAAAAAATTATTGGTGTGTTTTAGATACACCTAGCAGTAACATTCACCATAGGGAATTTATGCCCATACACATGCATCTTGATTTCTTTTTCTTCCATCCTTCTTCTCTATTGATCCCTCTTCCCCTCATTTATAAAAACTTTGTTTCCATTTTTTCCTCGTATTTCTTTTTCTTTCTCCCCTTTTCTCATCACTCCTTCATTGTACCCCTTCCCATTTATGCGGATATTTTCTTCCTGTTTCACAATATCTATTACACTTTTTTATCTTCGATTATGCTTTCAGTTTCTCACACTGGAGAAACAATGTGATATTTAAATGTGTCTGATTTATTTCACTGAAGAGTGTGATCTCTAGGTACTTCGATTGACCTATAAATGTTTAAAGTTTGTCTTTATGGAAGAGTAGTATGCCATTGTATATGAAATAGCTCTTTTTAGTCCATTCATTGGTTGATGGGCATTTGGGCTCTTAAGATTTAGTGATTATGAACTGTCGGTATGAACACAGATGTGCATATATCACTGTGGTGTGATGCTTTTAACTCTTTTGGAAAGATGCCAAGAAGGAGAAAAGCTAGGTCAAGGAGAACCTTCAGTCCTAGTATTTTGAGGAATCTTCATATTGACTTCCTCAGTGGCTGCGCCTGTGTACACTCTCACAAACAGTGGATAAGGGTTCCCTTTCCTCACAGCCCTGCCAGCATTTGGTATTGGTTGATTTCTGGAGAACAGTCATTCTTTTTGGAGATGGAATTTCAGTTTTGCTTTAATGTACATCTCAAATGACCAGTGACATTGAGGATTTCTTTATATGTTTCTTTGCCATTCCTATTTCATCTGAGAAGTGTCTATTCATTTCACATGCCCATTTTTTTGCACTGGATCTTTAAATTGGGGGGGTCTGAATTTTTGAGTTCTTTATATATTCTAGATATTAGTCCTAATCTTTTGCCCACTCTCTGGTTTGCTGGTTTGTCTTTTTACTCTGTTGGTGATTTCTTTTTTTCTTTTTTTTTTGAGACAGGGTCTCACTTTGTAGTTCAGGCTGGCCTTGAGCTCACTATGGAGCCCAGGCAAGCCTTGAACTCAGCAATCCTCCTGTCTCTGCCTCCTGAGTGCTGGGATTACAGGCGTGAGCCACCACACCCGGCACTGTGGTATGTGGTATTGATTGCTGGTGGGCCTGAGTCACCATGCCCAGCATTTTATGTAGTTACCGGGGATGAACTTAGGACCTTGTGCTTGTGAGCCAGACACCAGAACCACTGAGCTAAATCTCTGGTCCAAGTTAGTGATTTCTTTTGCTGTGTAAAAACTTTTAATGAGATCCCACTTATTGTATGTAAATATTTCCCATTTCAAGGTCCTCGTTTCTGTTTTTGGCTCTGGAGAAATTGTAGAATCCTTCTACTTTGGAAAGTTTATCTTCTTGTTTTGGCAAAATGGTGTTCTGAAAATCTTCTTTCTATTTAACTTGCACATTCCAGGCAACAAGTCCCCAATACCAGCTGACCTCAAAGTAATTTTTGTATCAGCTCAAAAACAATTTACACTACACCTTTGTTCTTGGGCTTAACTTCACAAACCTCTATGGTTGAATGCTTTCTGGAGATTAAAGCCCATAATTGTTAGTTATATTATTGCTTTTGTATTTCCAAAGTCCTCAAAATCACAGTAATTTTCTTCAGACTGTCCTTTGGACCTTTGTTTTTAGTTTTCCTAGCTGATAGTATTTAGAAAGAATGTTGGGTTGCTTCACTGCAGACTTCATTCTGCTTGCTTTAACTCTTGGTTTTGTATGTGTGAGGGTCTTAGCATTTATTTCTTCTTCTTTTTTTTTTTTTTTGAGACAGGGTCTCACTTTGCAGTTCAGGCTGGCCCTGAGCTCACTATGTAGCCCCAGGCAAGCCTCCAACTCAGCAATCCTCTTGCCTCTGCCTCCCAAGTGCTGGGATTACAGGCGTGAGCCACCATGCCCAGCACTGTGGTATGTGGTATTGATTGATGGTGAGTGTGAGTCACCATGCCCAGCATTGTATGTGGTTACCGGGGATCAAACTCAGGACCTTGCGCTTGTGAGGCAGGCACCGGAACCACTGAGCTAACCCTCTGTCCCCATTTATTTCTTATTTTATCTTCATTACTTATGAAGTCTTAACTTTATAAACTCCACATTAAAGCTTAAACATATTTTGTCATGTTTAATTGTGATGTGTGTATATAATGTATCAATAAAATGTAAAAAAATAGAAGCCCTAGGTTATATCAAGAAACCCATCATTAGATCAGCTAAATAGTTATTAAATCTTTACAGTAAAAAAATTTTAAAAACCACATTTGTTAAATGAGCTATAAAACTTAATAACGAGGTGTCTTAAAAATGATGAACAAATACAACCTTCAATCACTTTGAGACTTATTTTCAGATACTTCTTATCCTTTTAGAATAGTTACTCTGAAACTTAAGGGCCAGATATCCTTGTATCTGTATAACACTGTAAGATAAATCAGCAATCTGAGATACATGTAATACATTCAGATATTTTTTTATAAATATTTGTTCCATTTATGTTTATCTTTAAAAACCAAGATGTTAGATAACATAATTTAAGATGTCAAAGGAAACCCTATAGGTCACTGCACTTGAACTATAAGAAAGCAGTGGAGCCAGGCGTGGTGGCTCACGCCTGTAATCCCAGCACTCGGGAGGCAGAGGCAGGAGGATTGCTGAGTTCAAGGCTTGCCTGGGCTACATAGTGAGCTCAGAGCTAGCCTGAACTACAAAGCGAGACCCTGTCTCAAAAAAAAAAAAAAAAAAAAAAAAAGAAAGCAATGGATATTGTATCTTAAATTTTAACAAAGATAAATATCACCCTAATTGGTTAACAACCTGGGGAAAACATATTTAGCAAGTTTAATGACATCTTTACTCTTATTTTACCAACTAACTTAAATTTCTGTACTGCTACCATGAGAGCAAAAGCATTTGGACTAGTATCAGTGTTATCTATAAGCCAATTTAAATACAACATTTAGAGGATAACATATAGGGAGAAACTACATATTAACCTAAATCATACATAACCATGTTACTAAACTAAGATACTTATTTGCATGTTTTATGAAAGTCTTGAGTTTAGCAATTTTTTTTACCCTGTAACATGGTGAGTTTCATAACCTTTGACTATTTGTATAGACCATTTTTTATGAAAAGCCCTAACGGAGCCAGAAGTCTCTAAGTGTAAATAAACAAATACATTGATATGAACTTATTTATCTTTATTGAAGCAGCTGAAAGTACTTTAACCAGTTATTAAAAATGGATTGACAAGCAGATGCACCAACAGGAAAACATACGCCACATATAGAATAATTACATCGAGCCAGAGCGCACTCTTAGATACCTTGGCCGTGCTGCATTATGACAATCGTTTTCTTAGTTCTAGGTTGATAACCATAAGTAGAGAAGCCAGAGTTTTCCCCAGGGGACGACAGCGCCCCTTTTCCCTACGTAAGTCACAAGGGTGCAGTGGGACTTTGGTCCATGAACTTAGTTTGTCCCACCGTTCTGGGAGGACGGCTGGCTGCCGTCCTCGTCGTCTCATGGTGGAGTTTGCAAATGCAGCAAAAATGGTGCCGAACTCACGTCTGCATCTGTGGACTAAGGTAACACTGTTTCCTTTAAAACTTTAAGCTACTCTAACTACATTTTTCCTATCAGTTAATACTACAGGCGTACAGATAGTAACAGCAGGGAGGAGAGCGAAGGGCTGCAGATTGTTAGACGGAATCTTTATTTTCCCTCCTTACAAAACCAAGTTTCAGGTCTTGTCCGTTGTTAAATTACATTTACAGGAACACAGACAAAAGTCAGCTTTAAAATTCTGTACCTTAAACGGGTCCCGAGCTCATAAAATAAAAACTAAAAGTGAAGACTTTGGAGACACTGAGTTACCCATAATCATGTAAGGTGTACTATATGCCTTTAACATATCTGTGTAATTTTGAGAAGATTTAAGAAACAAAACAAAACAAAACAAACAAACAAACAATGCAAGACAGAACCCCGGGGTTAAGTTCCCAAATGGAGGTCTCCCCTGTCTTCCAAAGTCAGGGCTGCTACTTGACATACGTAGTGTTGCTTTTCCAGCCTAACTGCTTTTCAACAACGTTCACTTCTGAGCCTCACGAGATATTTTTATTCAGCCATGAGATATGTCTGGACTGCACTGGAGAAGAGGAAGAGGCTGGCGTTCATCTGCAGGAAACAGCAGGGAAAAATAAGGAACTCAGAGCAGTCACAGGATCCACATGCATTGTTAGGCCAAGGTCAAAGGGAACCCCGCCCACGGAGGTTGCTTCTGAGCTGAGGGTGCACGGCAGCGGGGGAGGGGCCGGCTTCACTGAGACCCGTAGCCGTAGTAGCGAGGCTCGTCGGGGCGGAATCCGTAGGCCGTGGCAGGGCGTCCGAGCACACCGACCGCGGGGCCGAGGCCGTCCATCCCGAGGCTGCAGGAGAGAAGAGCGACAGGCTGTGTGGATGAGCACGAATCCAGTGCGGGCTCGCGGCCCCGAGCTCACGCTCCAGGGCTCTCTTTCTGGCTCGGCGCTGACTCACGGGAACATGGGTCTGTCTCTCCCTTAGATTGCGGGAGCCGTTAAAATGCGCACAAGGCATTTACTTCTCACAGGGGGAAACTCTGCTCTCTGGTTACAATTCCAAAGACAGTGAAAGAATCAGATCAAGAAAGTTTCATGTAACAAATGCTCTGACAGAATATGAAACGGTTTTTGCACCGAAACAATTTCAATAATACTCTGCTAGGAAATGATAAACTTGACAGTCAAGTTTGATCTGTAGTTCTTTCTACTAAAACTTTGGTGCAAAATGCTGCTGTGTGTTATAAATTCTAGCTCAGTTTATTCTGTGGAAATAATGGAAATCCCAAAATAACTTCCGTGTTCTAAAGATGACTAAAGCATTGATATACTGATAAGTTCTTTAAAAATTGAGTCTATCAACGAATTATTTAGGAGAAATCTGTTTTCTTAAGTACTTTTTAAGAAACAAGGAACTGCCCCACACTTAGAAAAATGGCAAACTATTTCATTAGGCAAATGACAGCTGTGACATGCTCATGCATAGCTCATGCAGTGAATGCTACTGAGCTGGATTTTTCAACCAAGAAGCCATCTATCATATGAAAATAGACGCTTTAAATAAAATAAATATGTTTAAGTGATTTAATAGCGATGGTACTAGATATGGAGATTTTTCAACAGAAAAAAAAATCTCAGTGTGTTTAAAAATACATATTCACACTGGTACTGGTTTCCCCTCACATTCCAAGGGATGAAGCTGATACAATTTAGACTATTAAATTTCACTTTTCAAACACTGCACGTAAGTGCTGTTTACTAGGATGGAGCGAAGCAGTAAGGGCCCTCTGCATCGGCCTCATGCGAAGTTGCTGAACTGTGTCAGGTTATTTGTAATGAGTGAACCCAAGGGAAAAAATCAAGCTTTTAGGGCTGTTTATACGTCAAAAAGAAAACAACTATCAATAGTTTCTCAAGGTTGAAATATTTCTAAGTCTGTATTTTATTTTGAAATCAGAAAACGTAAGCACCTTTTCCCAATCCGGTACCATAGGAAGATAGATTCAGTTTTGCATGGGTGGGGCCAGAGATTTAGCTCTGTGGTTCCAGTGCTTGCCTAGCAAGTGCGAGGTCCCTGGTTTGATCCCCGGTAACCATATACAACAATACTGGGCGTGGTGACTCATGCCCACCAGGAATCAGTATGACACACCACATGTGTTAGGCGTGGTGGCTCAAGCCAGCACTCGGGAGGCAGAGGCAGGAGGATTGCTGAGTTCAAGGCTTGCCTGGGCTACATAGTGAGCTCAGGGCCAGCCTGAACTACAAAGCGAGACCCTGTCTCAAAAAAAAAAAAAAAAAAAAAAACTGCAATGCTAAGATTTCAGAGGTTGCTTCAAAAATGTTTCTGAACACTGAGCTCTGAGCACTGAGCTCTTGTTCACTGACAAGACACACAGGTATCAGTTTAAAATTAGACCAAACGTTAGCTGAAGAAAATTGTGAGCACCCACGCTATCAAAGTACTCAGATCAGCTCATCTGTCAGGGTTGACGATAGAGCCTGTGGATGTCAACTCCTGCCCAATCCGTCTTCCTCCTCATGAGCTGCCTTTAGCACCTCCTGTGCGGCTGACAGCGGAAGACTTGGAAGCAGTTCATTTGGCCTCATTTCTCAATCTAGAGGCTGTGGCATCTTTCAAGAATTTGAAATAAGAGACACAATGGATCAGTGAAGAAGTATGCAAAGGCACCTTCTCCGCAGAATATATCTGTAGAGGTCCCACTGTATTTGACATAACAGGTGATTCTCAGAAGAGAGTGAGCCAGCCATGCTGCCTGGACCGCAGAGCTGCTGGGCCCCGGTGCCGGTGGAGACCTGAGCAGTCCCTCGGGACGTGGTGACCTGTGCCCTCCGCTGGGAGGCCTGTGCTCAGCGAGGAGGGAACGTGACAGACTCTCAGAGACCGAGGTCATTCTATGTTGAAACTGCACTTTTTAAAAATTTCTGTGACTAACCCCTCTGCCCTGCACCCCAGTAATGGGAAATGAACCCAGGGCTTTTACATGAAACTATAAACTCATCCTTTTTAAAATTTTTAATGTTGACACAGGGTCTTACCAAGTGTAAGGTCAACCCTTGAGCACTAGCGAGTCCTGACCGAGGGAATTTCAGGCTGGTGAAGTTCCATTCATGTCATCAACAGGTCACCCAGATTACAGTGTATGAAGCATCATTTAACTTTTTGAAGTGGGGGAAAAATTTATATTTGAAACTGACTCATTACTTTGTTGGAGAAATATCGCTCATGAATCACTGACAGATGTGCTACTCCAAGAATACTTAAGACATTCTGTCTAGTTTGGATGGTAAGTGGACAGGCGTTAGGTATTTTTGTATTATGAAAGATCGACCGTATCTATAAATTAACAGCTTATTAGTTAAATAGACTCTGAAACAACAGCTATCTTCTCTAATCTTATTTGGGCCTTTTCAATATGATGGAAGGATTGGGCCCTCCAGGATGCTTAAACATGAAGACAGCTGTTGCTTCAGGACACGTGGATGCTTGGCCTACCTCATCTCTTGGGATGAGGATACAGCCTTGAGGATACAGAATCTGGTTCAAAACCAAGACAGCCTAACAGCAAGTCTCCCTTTAAACAGGAGACAGGGTCTCAATGTAAATTCTTCTGGAAGGAACAGAATCCATGAACATAAAAAGACAGTGTCAGCTGGACATGGTGATCTATACCTATGATACTAGTGCTGTGGGAGGCTGAGGCAGGAGGATTTTAAGTTTGAGCCCAGCCTGAGCAATGTAGCAAGAATAATTTTTTTTTTTTTGAGACAGGGTCTCGCTTTGTAGTTCAGGCTGGCCCTGAGCTCACTATGTAGCCCAGGCAAGCCTCGAACTCAGCAATCTGCCTGTCTCTGCCTCCCGAGTGCTGGGATTACAGGCGCGAGCCACCAGGCCCGGCACTGTGGTATGTGGTATTGATTGCTGGTGGGCGTGAATCTCCATGCCCAGCACTGTATGTGGTTACCAGGGATCGAACTCAGGACCTTGCGCTTGCAAGGCAGGCGCCGGAACCACTGAGCTAACCCTCCGGCCCAAGAATAATTTTTTAAAAAACTTTTTAAAATGGAGTAGGAGGTATGAAGACCCTGCATTCAATCCTTAGTCCTGGGGGGCGGGGGAGGCAGTGCTATAGCAAAAACTGTGCTTTCCTAATCCAAAAAGGTTTTATTTAGATAAAGGGGCCCTAAGAGCCCAGGGCGTTCAATCTGTGATAGGGCTTTGCCTGGGTGGCCGCTTGGCTTCACCCAAGAGCGGTGCCCTTGGCTTTGATGCTGGCCGCGGCCCGGCCCGCACCGTGTGCTGCTGTCCGTCCAGGTCTCTCCCTGCCACTCCTCACCCGCAGCAGGAGCTGCACATGCTGCAGCTTCTTCATGTGAAGGGACTATTCACTTAGTATTTTTATTCTTAATGCTCATACAGCATGTTGTAGTTCTCTGAATTATCCATGTGCAGTATAATTTCTAATCTAGTGAAAAGGTAACTAGGACTGGTTAGGCCAAGAACAATGATTTTTTTCGTTATCTAGAACCTAGAAAGGAAAATGCAAATTACCTGAAGTGAGAAATTATTTTAAAAATCCACCAATATAGAACTATTTTTTTCTTCTACAAATCTACAAATGGAACTGACACAGCAAGCAGAAAACGGATTTTTTTTTCTAATTTTTGAAGACTGTAACCAAATTCTTGGGCGTTCATGAGACGATTCAGAGGAGAGCAAAAGAAATGGGGCGGTGACAAGTGACCCTTGACATGCAGCGCACCCCAGGTAGACGCAGCCAGGGGGCCCCAGACACTCATTCCACTGCTTTCCCAGAGCTGATATTGCTGTAGCGAGGGAAGGAAGTTACCTACCTCTGGCTGTTTGTGAGGCTTAATTAGTGCACATTTGTAAAGCACTTTGAAATCCTTGGATGAAAAGTGCTGCATAAGTGAAAAGTATCATTACTTCATTCAAATGAGATAAAAGCAACATGCCTTTTTATTCTTTAAAATTCCTAGGTGAGTGATAGAAACATAGAGCAGGTAATAAATCAATTAGTGTATGCTATTAAAAATAAAAGGATAGATTCAAGTCACATTCTTCCTTCCTAGGCTTTGGTAGGGCTTTTGCAAGGCTTTTGCAAATCTTTGGAGCAGTAATCTTGCCTAGCTTCCGTACAGAGTCTGGGCAGCTTTTAACGTTTCCTTTGGTGTTCAGTTCATTCCATTTAGAGGTCGGTTAGACCGTGAGGAGAGTTCTCAACTCCTTAGATATCTGGCTCAACTGGGCTTGAATTACCCCCTGGAACCACACTAATTCTTTACCTGGGTGCTTCACAGCCCTTATTTACTTAATCCTTAGGAGATGGCTTCGAGCTTTTATTATCAGGGCATGTGTGCTCCGAAGTGCTCTGAAAGGACTCTGATCTGCAAGGGTTTACCTTAAAGGCAGGCTGACATGAACAGGATGCTTAGGATGTTCTGAAACTGATAGGGACTGAGATCTTCTCTCCGACGCCCTGTAATGGAGGGTAAACTATACTGATCTTAATGATTATACAGAGCCAGCAAGTTAGCTGAGGTTGTATAACTATGTGTGCAAGTGTGTGTGTACAGACACACAAAGAACTTACTGAAATTTCACTTATGACCACTATGCTGAATTTTATTTTTTTTAACGTGGGATTTATGTTTAGGGATTCCATTTCTTGAGATAAAATCTCTTATGACAGCCTATTTATGAATAGGAAATAGTAATTAGCAGTTAACTAGTCTTTTGACACACAAGGTAATATTAAAGGCCAGGACTGTTTTTTTTTTTTTTTTGAGACAGGGTCTCGCTTCGTAGTTCAGGCTGGCCCTGAGCTCACTATGTAGCCCAGGCAAGCCTCGAACTTAGCAATCCTCCTGTCTCTGCCTCCCGAGTGCTGGGATTACAGGCGTGAGCCACCAGGCCAACACTGTGGTATGTGGTATTGATGGCTGGTCGGCGTGAGTCCCCACGCCCAGCATTGTATGTGGTTACCAGATCGAACTCAGGGCCTTGCGCTTGCTAGGCAGGTGCTGGAACCACTGAGCTAAATCTCCGGCCCAGGACTGTTTTTAGATATTAAGTGGAAAACATAAACATGAGCTGGCTCTAGTGGGCGGGGCTATGTAAGGACTTTCGAGAACAGCATGAAATGATGCATTAATAATTTGGAACATTTCATTTTTTCTTATCAGTTAATATATTGACTCTAGAATCAAAACAGTTTGTTTTTATCCTTTGTAGACGACAAAGTGATTATGAGGTTAATTTCAGCTTAAGGATCATTTGTCACGGGACTGCTCAGGCAGTAAGAAGACAGCCCTCCCTGTAAGCTGTAGAAGAAGCTCCACACAAATTCTGTGACAATCAGATGTGCTGTGTTGCCCTAGACTGTGCATAGATAGAACGAACACCACATTTTCAGTATGAGTAGATGAGAAATATATACAGACTGCTACAGAAGGTTAGAGAGGGTTCCCATCACACTGTTCCATATTAGTGTCTGTCTTCACTCATTTCCTGGCTTTATACTTTGTCTCGTTTTCTATCAAAACATCAGCCCGTGAAGAGCAGAGACAGTCTTTTTTTTTTTTTTTTTTGAGACAGGGTCTTGCTTTGTAGTTTAGACTGGGCCTGAGCTCACTATGTAGCCCAGGCAAGCCTGGAACTCAGCAATCCTCCTGCCTCTGCCTCCCGAGTGCTGGGATGACAGGTGTGAGCCACCACGCCCGGCACTGTGGTATGTGGTATTGATGGCTGGTGGGCATGAGTCACCACGCCCAGTATTCTATGTGGTTACCGGGATCGAACTCAGGACCTTGCGCTTGCGAGGCAGGCGCCAGAACCACTGAGCTAAATCTCCAGCCCCGAGGAGAGACAGTCTTAAACACAGATGTGGGTACTGTGACATTCAAAAAGTATCAACCCGTGAATGGATCGGACGTAAAGGACAGGCACGATTTCACAAGCAGACAGAATTTTTCGAAGTGCAGCAACCTGAAGCGAGAGCGAGGAAGGGCTAAAGAAGAGCAACGTACATGGCATGTCACAGGTAAAGTCATACCTAGAACATAAGCAAAAGGTCAGCATTAAGTCCAGAAGGGGAGGTTAGGACTAGGTATTGAGACTCTCCTACACCATGCTAAGAACTGTATGCTTTTGAAAGTTGCTGATGGTTTTTAAGGACAATCTACTTTTGTGTTCTACATGAGATCAGGCATATTCAGGGTGGTATGGCTGTAGACTTCAGTGCTTTAGAAAGTGATCTGTGACCTCAGTTAATGTAAACACAATATGCCATAACATGAGCTAAGATTAATCCTACCTACAACAATGATAAATGGATAAACTATAGGGAGGGAGAGAAGGGTATAAAAAAAGAAATAAGCTGTGGTATGTACGTGTAATCCCTTTCCTAAATAACTATAACTTGCATGAATCGCAAACCTGTACAAAAAAAAGTTACCTGTATTAGGAAAGGAGGTTGGGAGGCAAAGGCACGGTGAATATTTAAGTGACTATTAAAGTTTAAATGTAAAATGATGAGAGGGGCACTGGCTGAAATGAATTGAGAATTTAAAATACACTTAACACCTAGCATTTGTAAAGGAAGTATTAAATGGAGGTCTAAATGTTTGTAATTTACACACTGACCACTAGATGGAGAGCTTGTCTTGCTACTGAGTACCTGCTATTTCCTAGACCGTGCTAAAGCAAGGTTTATCAACTAGAAAATTCTCTGCGCCTTTAACCTTGAATAGAATGTGGTTTGCATTGCTTTCTTAGATAGTATCTTCCTTTTATAAATGTGAAATAATTTAATGAGAGCTAAATAGGCATACTTATTAGTCACAGACGAAAACTTTGTGAATGTGGGGGCCTAACAGAATAAGTGACAAGATGCTAATTGTCTTGGATATTGAAAAGTATAATGTCTATGCATGATGAAGCATAATTATAGCGCACCATCTACGATTTTCACTGAACTCAGTCAAAGGCATCTTGTTTCTATAAGTTTAATTGTAACAAATATACAGTGTAATAGGGTTGCTCAAAGTTATTGCTTTGGACCCGAAGCATTGTGTTATTGAGAAAGTGAAATCCAAGACCACAGTTAAGCGGTTTTTAAAAATGAGTTTCATGAATATATATCACAATTAGCTGTCATTTTCCATTTAGTTTTCTTTTATTCTCTTTACATGCATAATTATGTTTTTCTTTGGCTAGAACTAAATGTCTAAAGCGTTTTAAAGAATTGTATTTTTAGTGAAATCATACTAAGTAATATTTTTTTTCCAAAAATCAAGAGCAAATTATAGGAGTGGTCAGAGGCTGTATTTAAAGTGTTCATGTGGAGTTTATTTTTAAAAAATTTTACGGACATCTGTCAGTTCCAAGGGAAGAAACACTACCTTGGGGACACTTCTTTCAATTTAGTTACTACGCTGAGATGCTGCAGATAAAAACTAATTTCTACTAATGACGGAGGGAGCGTGTGTGAAACAGTCACTAATTCATTCCAAACGGTAAAGAAACGCATTTCACGGCCTGTGTTCTCGTCTGACCTTCCACTTCCGATGCGCCCTGACCTGCGGTTGGGCTTCAGCCCACTTTCCGCCTGCACTCCTCCGTGGTGACGCTCGGCCGGGGTCTAGTTCTGGCTGAGGTCTTCCCACTAAGACTCCAGCACGTTTTCCTTCGTCGTTCTTTCCGGCCCCGGGGCCTCCTCTCCTCGCTCCAGTTCGGGGCGCCGTCCTACCGTGTCTGCCGCCCTCGGTGCTGTAGCTGATGATTCCTCACGCAGGTCCTTGTGCGCTTCGTGATTTCTTGGTCTTCGTTCAGCTCCAGGACGTCTGTCCCGGGAGCCGCGCACGTTCCTCCCGCGACGGCGGCGTCTGCTCACGACCCGCCGGGCCTGGGGTTTCACGGTCCGGACACGGTCTGGCTGGTGAGTCGTCGGCGTGGGCACCCGAGGGGGAGGCGCAGTATACATTCACGATCGCAGACAGCGAGGACCAGGTTCACGGTTTTCCTTCTCTCCCGAGGGCCTCGGAACGGGACACAGTCCGGGCCGCTTCTCCGGGCTGGGGAAGAAAAACCCTCCCGAGCTCTCTCTCCTCCCCAGGGGACCCAGGCGGCCCTTTGCAGCCCCAGTGTCCGCGCAGGACTCGGTGCCCCTCCCGGCACCGCGTGACTTGCACCGAGTCAACACGCCCGCGGGGGCTGTTCCTCCTTCTGCTCCCCGGGGAACCCCAGCTCTCCTGAACTCGGGGCTGCGTGACAAGCGCTCGTTACACTTTGTCCAGCACTTCTGAGTATCCGTGGAGGAACGGGGCCCTCCAGGTTAACTGTCTGCCGTCTTACTAGAAGTCATTTCTAATTTTCCCTGTTTCATTTTTATCTGCCTTGCACATTCAAGAAAAAATAACCCTTGTATTCATGTGACTTAAAACTGGTTTTCTTGAAGAGAACAAGGACTTCAAAAAAAAAAAAAATGAACTTCAAACTAGGTGTGGGGGTGTAGTCCTGTGATCTCAGCACTCTGGGGGCGGAGGCAGGGGAATATCAAGTTCGAGCCCCGTCTGGGCAACTTAAGGATCCAGTGAGCCTGGTTCAAAATATAAAGGCCTGGGAGGTAGGTCAGTGTGGAAGCTTGGGTTCAGTCCCAAACAAAGCTAAAAGCCCTACAGTCCTTAAAATATATTTTATTTTTTGTCCTTTACAGCTATTAAGGAGAAAACACTCTACAAGTACCAGAAGTTGCTTGACACATTTTCATACTGAAGTGAATAATTATGCCTATATGGTCCCAGGTTTTCTATGGGCATCTTTTAATGAGGATACAGCATCAAGTTATCTTTAACTTACATTTCTTCAATCAAGAAAAAAAAACTTCTTAAAGCTACAATGTCAGGCAATTCCTCATTTCACAACACCAAATGTTAAGCCAATTTATTAAGTGGCTTAAATAACCTTAGGCCAATGAACTGAGTCATTAGCACCTCTTTTACATGATTGTCTGTTACTGGTTCAACATTTATATAATCTGTCATAATACCTCGGTTTTTTTAAGGGACAGAAATCACTGCTGGAGGCTTCCAGTAGAGAGTGTTGTGTAAGGAGCTTTTCTCGGTGATGGTTTAATCATACCGTCTGGTACGGAGTGAGTTAAATCCTGAACACCACAACTAATTACTATGTAATGCTAACCTTAGTTGCTGGTTCATTTTGAGACTCTTTAAAATAGGAACTGTGTATTTTACCCCTATGCACTCTCTTAATGATTTGTTTTTTTAGACTGAAATCACTTCCAGCCACCAGTTATACTCTTGGTCTCTACATATGCACTTTTCCAAGCACAAATATTTCTTTTTCCTATTGGCCTGCCAGCCTTGTCAGAGCAAATTTCACTTTAAACTAAATGCTATGATACTTAAAACCTCTTGGATTACTCAGGCAGCTAGTGTGATCTATGACCTTCCAAGAATGACAGCTGAACTTTCCAATTTGCTTACACTGCTTGGGGAACTGGAAAGCACATGCCAAAAAGGGAAAGGTTTCTGATGTTGAACACAGAAGAGAGTTCTTGTTGTAGGTGGGGGCAGCAGACTATTAAGGACTGAAAAATACTAATCTGAAAAGAAACTAAACATGCTGTAAAGCTGAAAACCTCAAACATAATTCAAAAGTTAATGCTGGTACTAAAAACTCTTTAGTGGGACTAACCTGTTAAAATATGAATAATGCCTTAGTTCCTACAATTAAAGGACCAACCAGAATCTTAGTCAAAATGTATTACTGAGCTAAACAAGTTCAAGAAATCGCATAAAATCTAAAATTATTCTGAGCGTTTCACAAAATGGGCTATCAGTTTCCCATCTTTCTCTGTAGATTGAAAGCTGACATGAACACAATCCCAGAGGAAATGTAGCCATCTAACACACACTGCACCCAGTGACACAATAATGAAAGATTAAAGTTAAGTTTCTGTTAAAAACTCAATGCCTCCAAAGTCCTTAACTAATGTACTTTGGGAATATTTTTAGTGTAGTTTTGAAATTTTACAGTTTTACTGAAGAGTCGCACAAATGTTTGTTTTTTTAAAAAAAAAAAGCTCAAAAGACATCAAATGTAAGATGTTTAATATAAGGTTTCCAATTCATTTCACAGTCTGTTACTTTTTTTTGGTTATATAGCAGATAAATTAAGTTGATTAAAAATTAAGCAATCACTGATAGGCAGTGACTGTTGCAGTTAAATCCACCTACATAGTAGTACGTTTTCAAAGTTAAAAACAGAAATAGGATTAACAAACTACATTTAAATACACTGAAATGCATGTCTTACATTAAGTGTGAGATTAAATTTGATTCTAAATAACTTGTAAGTATATATAAAGAAGCACTTTCTTGAACTAGGTATTAAGTGAAGATGAAGATCAATGGTAGGTATTTCATCACTTTTCAGCCACTAATTCAGTCATTTCACTAATAGATGTTTCAGTTACTGCCCTCCAAAGATTAGGAGCTCAGAATTCTATACCAGCATCACCTTTAATACTGGCAAAATAGGTGCTGAAGTAAATCTCTACTTTATTTCCCAAACTTTTCCTTAATATATTTATTATATTATGGGTCTATTAGGAAAAAAAAGTAAATCCATTTCCTGCTGAAATCTAAGGCTAATTATAGATATTTCATTGTCCAATCACAGGTCTGATGATGAAATAAGATGTTGCTATGTCGTCTTCAAAGAACAGGGCTGGCATTCTTTGGAGACATAGTGTGTGGATATCAAGAAAATTCTGTGTAGACCAGAATATGGAAGTATACAATTCTAATAACTCTTGATGATTTAGATCTTACTATATTGTAAAATTATTTTCAAAGAGCTTAAGCTTATGTCATACTATTTTTTTCTGTTTTCACTTTTCTGCCCTGAGTTAGGTAGTCCAGGCTGGCCTGAGCTCCTGATTCTCCTGCCTTAGCTTCCCAGTGGCTGACATTAGAGCTGTGTATCGCCATATTTATTCATTTTTATCATTTTATTTTTTATTACTGATAACATGGGCATTTTCCTTTAAGGACTAGAAATTAAGTTTATTCAGTAAAAATTTTTAGAAAGGCATTTATAAGTAACCTTTGAGCTTTCTTAAAGGACCTCAAAATTAGCATGTCTGAATGAGATTTCTGTCTCTATGGATCAAACCTGTTTCAGCCTACATCTGCCACTTTGTCATTTGTGATTTCTTTCTTTGTAAAATAATGGCTATCACTTTTAACATTATACTTCCAAATCTCTTCCAAGACCAGCATAATCTTAAAGTATATACTAGGGTATTCTATTGTTATGACATGAAAATAATGGAGCCTTCCCTAAAAATTGCTTAGGCAATTCTAGCTCCTGCTGTACAAACCGGACAGTTACGAGATACCACACTTGGCATGCTTTTTACACATGCTTTCTGTTTGCTTTCACAGGGCTCTGAGGTAAGTCAAGAGATTGATGACCTCATCCCGGCATACTAATTATTGCTGTGGTAAAATGATGCCACAGCCAATCACAGTTTCCTTTTACCATAGCAAGGCTGGACTGCTTATATAAACACGGTTATTCTGTCAAATCCCTTCAGATTCCAGGCCATGATTAATGCAAACGACACAACACTTTTAGAGATAAAACTGGGAGCTTCTCCTTGCCTTTTCACCATTTTTGATACTAAGTGAGCTTTTAAGGCAGTAAATCAAGGGTAATGTCTTTAATTATCTCATGCAAATCATCACTCCCGCCTTGCACACCTTGTCCCCTCCTTGTCCCTGCGCTTGGGTATACTTCCGCGTCTGTTTCTCTCAGGACAGCGCGTGGGTCCTGAACACACTCAAGAGCGGAGGGTGTTCACTCTGGGACGTTCTTCGTCTTCCCGGATGTGCCTACCTGACAATCTGCGAGTTACATAAGCAAGCTGGGCAGGATGGAAAATTATTCAAGGTGACGGGAACGCACCACAGATTTTCGAGATTATTGGAGTTTTAGGCCTTACATATTACAAAATAGCACACAGATGTACCTATATATTAGTTGTTTCAAGGGCAAGGAAAAATTTGCTTCCATTTAAAATAATTTCAATGCCTTCCTGCCTATGGCAGACAGTATCTCCCTTCTCCAGAACTGGGAGAAAAAAAGCAAGCTGCAACGGTAAGGGATTCTCATAGTATCTTTTCTTCCTCTAACATATGGAGAATGAAGTGAATTATAATGTAATATTTGTAAAGACCTTAAAACTGACATGTAAAAAGAAAAGCTGTTGATACTTTTAAGAATGCAGGCTGATTTATTACCTTAAATCTCAGGATGAATGTGCATTTTTCAATCTAGATTTTGGCCTACATTTCTTAGTCTATTTTTAAAAGAAAATTTGCCACCTCATCTACTTAGATTGCTCCTGTTTTATTCTGTAAGAAAATACTAGTGTTCTATGCTTCTGTAACAGAAGTAAACATTAATTTTGAAAGATGTAAATTTTTTCTATTTGGTGACACAAGCTAAGGACGTGTTCTGTCACTTAAGCTACATCCCTCAGGCCTTGAAAAGATGTATATTTTAAGTTAAGGTTGTCATTTAAAAATTTGTCTGCCCACTTCCTACAATACTTCTTCCACCCTTTGACATTAAAGGGACTGTAAATTAGCCACTTGGTTCTGTTTACACAAATCTGTATTTCTTTTTCAGGTTGCTTTGTCATTTAATTTCTGATAGGCTAGTATGAAAGTGGTTTGTTTTAGGCAGGAAAATCTTGGGAAGAATTTCTGAAAAAGTGGAACATGTCAGCTTTAAATATGATTTCTTCTAAAGCTAAAATAGTTTTAATTACATAATTGGAGACAGAATGCTGACTTATATGTACAAAAGAGAAGATATGCAGGAAGTCAGTGATTATGTTCCTTTTTAGTATATTCAAGACTAAGATCTTTAAAAAGAATAAAAAGAATTTGTTGAGTGTACTTCTGTAGTATGAAATGAGACCACAGAATTATTTAGCTTTCACTTAAAAAAATCAATACACACATATTTTACATGTACTTAAAAAGTTTAGGAAATTATTAAAATTTTAAATTGCTAAATTTTCTTTTCAAATACAAAAACAAAATGGCATCAGAAGTTAACCTGTCCCAGTGACACACTATCCCCATAATAGTCTGAGCTCTGCCTCACAGGGTATGAGAGTTGTGAGGCCTAATGATCCGAGCTATTACTGAAAGGACTGTACACTGCCTCCATTTCTCAATCTATTTTTAAAAGAAAATTCGCCACCTCCTCTACTTAGATTGCTCTTTTTCTCCCTGTGAAAAAATACGAGTGGTCTACACTTCTGCATAGAAGTTAAGGAGTGACAACGCTGCAAATAGCACAATCTTCAAAACACGGTGGAGGTTCGTCATTTAACATAGCATTCTTTCCTAAAGACGTTTTCTCTGAAAATTAAGACATGTGGAAGATGTTTATTGTGGATGTAAATGCACACGCAGTCATATCCACCCACGTGAGTTTATCAGAGCGTGGGAGTAACACAGCGGGGCAGGTGCAGACAGAAGTGCACTGCTGTGCACACACACTCTACTCTGCACAGACTCCTTCCCTAAGCCGGACAACGCTGCTCTACTCGAATACGTATTTCCTAACAGAGTTGAAGAGTATCAAGTAGGCTGCTTGAACGCTTCTCAGAAATTGTATTTTAACCCTGAATGATATGCTTCTCCAAGGGAGACGTCTGTAACCTTAAATCCCACCCAAATTCTTTTCAATAAAAAGGTCTCGAATAAAAAAAAAACCTAAGTATTAAGAGCAAACACAAAATATGACTTTACAGAACATAAAATACATACTCAAAGTTATTTCAATCATTACATAATCTTTAAGTGAACAGTATCTTTTGGAAATCACAGTGGCAATTATAGTAAAGAGATGATCAATATATACGTGGTACTTCTGCTTTATCTGTTGCCAACTAGGACTTGGTAATAGAAGAGAAACAGGGTCACGGAAACGGTTCATTTTAGGTGTGAGTAAAATTTGTTACTATAGAATTTATGCCACTTGATAGTGAAAACTAATTATTTTATATTATTCTGACTATAGTACTGTTCTCTGGAGATAAGACTTAAAAAGTTCCTCACAGAGTGAATGCTAATGTTTAGGTACAGCAACATCAATCCTTCAGGCCCAGTTAAAAAAAAAATTTATAGTAAGGCAGCAAGGAGATTAACTACAACTGAAATTATGCGACTTTTAATCATGTTTTACTTATTCTACATAATTTTATATTCCAGACATATATCTCTAGGAAATTATCTGTGATTCTAATTAGTCAGTTGGTTATTACTGTAATTAAATTTTAATATTAATATCTGTTCCTTTGTTATGTTGAAGCTATTTTTCTTTAGGCTAAATGAAATGAGAAGGACTATTAATGTGATTGCATATACTTGTAATATTGGGACAGTGCCAGAAATGAAATTTTGGAAACTAAATATTTTCTATGTTACAGATTACTTATATTCGGTATAGATGAGTACTCAGTATATTAATTAGATATTTAGTATAATACATGTATATATACTAAGATCCCTCAAGTGGATCTTAATTATGCAAGTGTCTTCATTTACATGAAATTTAACAATTCAGTTTTTTAATCTATTTGATTATTTTCCTAAATAGCATAACAGGTTCCTACCAACAATTTAAAGATACAAGTATATAATTTTATATACAGAATGCAAGTATATATATATATGTATCTTGACTGTGCACTTAAGAGATGTATTAGAAAGTTAAAGTTGTTAAATATAAATTCAAGAAATCATGTAAAGTAGTTCACATTGAAAATAATATAGTATGGGAAATTGAGCAACACCTATTTGTGTTTGAATACTGGCTTTTGACTTTTATAACTCATTTGCCAAAGAAACATTAAGAGTCACATGTGTCAGGTACTGTGCACACAACACTGAATACAAATGAAATAGTCAGTTCTTGAACTTCCTTTTTTTTTTTTTTTTTTTTGGCGGTATTGGGGATTGAACTCCAGCCCTTGTGCTTTGAAGGTAGGCATGGTACCACTTGAGCTAAATCCCCAGCCCAGATGTTTGCTTTTCTTGTTTTTGTTTGTTTGTTTTTTTGCGGACACAGCACATTCTTATGAAAGGAAAGACATTAACAAGTGAACCAAGCAATAAAGGACTAGGGTAGATAAGGGAAAAAGAGCCTTTGATAATTTGTGAGGAAAAAAATCTGAGGAGATATTTTAGCTGAGACTTATATAAGCCACTCAAAAGTTTGAAGACTCTTCAAGCTAAGTATAAAGGTAATAAAATGAGAAAGATTTGGTGAGTACGGGAGAGAGAAGCTTGGAATGGATATTCCTAGTAGGCAAATGGGATGTTTGTAGTAGAAAAGGCTGTAGAAGGAGATGAATCTCAAATAAGGGGGGGCTGTAGAGAAGATGCTAAGAAATGGGCCTTTTCCGACAGGCGCATGAAGGCAGGTGGGAGACATGACCGGACCTACACCTCATAACATCACGCACATAGCAGTTAGGGGCAGTAGCACCCCTGTAATCACAGCACTCTGGAAGGCTGAGGCAGGAAGACTGCAAGTTCAAGCCCAGCATCGGCAATCTACTGACTTAGACAGATCCTGTTTCAGAATAAAAAAAATATGTATATTAAAAGGGGTCGGGATTCAGGTAAGTACTGGACCCAGTACCTGGGGGTGAGGAGGTAGAGATTACATTGCTACAGTGAAAAAACCAAAGACGCTACAAAGTCTAAATTTGCAGGCAGTGTTTAGTATTGAAGGTCATGTGTTCTAAATATAATTCTATGGGCAGCATGGTTAGGAAAGAAGAGCCCTTCCAAATAGGTATGGCTAGCAGAGAGGAAGCCTTGAAGCAGCCAGCGTTTAAACATGGTGAAGAGAAGGAATAGCCAGCGGAGGGCATCAGTAAGGAATGAGAAAGGTCTCAGGAGAAGAGGGAGGAAAACAGTATGCTTTGAGAGCTGAAAGAAGGGGGCTTCAAAAAGCAGAGCTTTGACCAAGAGTGTTAAACTCAGCCGTGAGAGTCAAAGATGAGACTGGTCCCCTGGATTTGCAATTTAGAGACCACTGGTGACACTGAAAGAACGGAACTGTAAAAAGAAAGAATGAGGTCTTTCGCGAAGTTGGGCATGTGAGGAATTGGGAAATGGGCAGCTGTCTGAACAGGACCTGAATCCAAAGAGTTTAATTTTAGGAGTTCCAGACTGTGTTTCTAGGCTGACAGGAAAGATGCGGGAGAGGGCAAGAGTGATGACAAGGGGAGCTCCTGGGACATCAGGCGACAGGCCCGGGGTCCAGCGCGAAATGTTCACCGATAAGACTTTGAAAAAAGGTGCTTCTTTTTAACAAGGGAAAAACAAAGAAATGAGTTTATGGAATGGGTGATCAGAAGGTAATCTTGGGCAGACGGACTCCCAAAGTTTGTTTTCTTATCAACAACGTCTCTGCTCAGATGTCATAAAGATTACATTGGTGGTATAATAAACAGCAATTAGCATACTGCCTATCACTCCTAAATATAGTAAATTCTATTATTCACGAACATACATACCTCAGATTATAGACAGACCTTCTAAGCAATAACATTTCAAATACTCTGCAAATAAAGCCGAAGTCTGTATGGTATGGACATTTGTGTTGTTTCTACTCTTTTTGAGTAATTTCATTTAAAACTGGACTGGATTGGTCATGTCCCTGAAGTATAAACTCTTCAGCAGTTTCACTTGAAGTGTATACAGGACCACCAAAACAAACAAAAAACCCCTAATGTTTCCTTTCTACAAAAATTTTCTGTGCACTTTGAAGATCTGGGATGAGTTAAAAGGGAAAAAAGTTACAATATATCCTGCCAGGTGGTCTAAGATTCTGTTTGACCCATCATCTTTTTCACGTGTGAAAACATGTTACATGTTTAGACCCAGGCTTATATGAATACAATAATTATAACCAGTATATTCTAAAAACGTCTGGAGTACTAGGTACTATACCTTAAAATTTTCAAGCTGTTTTTCTTTCTTACCCAACTTTCTTATTGAGGTAACCAATAGTTGTCATTTTCCTAAGAGTGGATCCCTGTTTTATAAGAAAACCTGATTTTACTGTTCTTCAATTTATAAATATTGTCTTAAGTTGGCAATATGCTTTTAGTTACTGCTTTTTTAGTATGGTTATCTAAATCAGTGAATGGGTATTCCACTGTGTTGATTTATTCCAACTTTTTAAAATAAGAAAATGATTTATTCTGTGAAATCAGATGGTTTTAACTGAGTTCAATAGAGAAGTTAGAAATGATTTCCTTTTTATATATCTTATTGGTAATTAACAATAATTCATACTTAATATATGGAAATTTTGTCCGTATAAGCATAAAATAAAATATTTATTTTGGCTGTCACCCAAAAGGGCCTTCTGAGGGTAAATTTCTTGAAAGAAATAAAAAGTTGCCAAATTCCAATTACCAACCAACCACAAAATAAGCCAAGGGAACAGAAAGATAAAAGGTTTAAGAGAAATATAAAATTATATCTATTCATCGAATCAAGGTTTCAACTTGAGGTTTCATTATAAAAAAGTGTGATGGAATTTTTTTGTACTTCACTACAAAGATGCATATGTTAAAGTATAAAATTAAGCTTAAATGATTTTAAAGTTGTATTATATACTGAAAACATATGTGTAGGGATCCACCGATAAAATAGTTGAGTGGACGCTGCTTTAGTAATGTCATTTTTACTGGAAATGCACCTTTACACTGTGGATGTCACATTTTTAGTACTGACGTCACGCCCAGGGCCTTGCATGTTTGGAAAGACTAGCGCGAGCTACCTGGGCGCAGCGTGCTGTAAACAGGGGCTCTGCCGACGGAGCGCCCACCTCCAGTCCCGGCTTTCTAAAGTCTCTGAAACTCCGTTACAGACGCTGCCATTTCCCAATAACCAAATGTGAGAAATGATGTTCTGACTCATTAAACCCTCTAAGTACAAATTTATGTTGAAATTAAACATAGAACATAGCTAAAGAAATATTTTTATTTGAGAAAGGCTTGGTCTTTTAAAAGCCTTAAAGTAGAACTAATTTGAATCTCAATGGTTGACTGCATTAAGCCCCCCCCACTCCTCTCAGCAAGAACGCTCAATGTTGCTTTCAAGCTTGGCCTCGCAAGCACTTGACTTGATGAAGCAGGTCACTTGAAAAAGGAAGAAAGCCCAATAAAATGAATTACAAAGACAACAAGATTAAACTGATTGTACTGTTTTCATACATCTAGCTGAAATTTTGCAAATGCAGTTGGCTGTGGTTTGGCATTTAACAGCCTGCGATCAGTAAGGAGGAGGAAATTTTATTCTCATTAACTGTTGCAGATTTACTGCAGTGAAAAAGGGCTATGTAACCCGAGATGTGACAGTACAGAAAGATCAAAGCCAAGGACTGGAAACTAAATAAACCCTCTGGCTACTTCCTGCAAGGAAAATTCACTTTGGCAATGTAAAACAGAGCTCAGTTAAAAACTACTCTCAGTTTTATGAGCTGTCAGAGCAGCTCAAGTGGTTTGGACCAGCTGAGTTTAGAACATTATATTTCCTTGTTTTTGTCTTAGATACTTCTGTAGGAAGTTTTATAGCTTCCCCCTCCCCTTGAAAAACACAACAACAAAAATCTTTTAGTTGAAACTACCAAAGCAGGTAGGTCTTCATTTGCACATTCCTTTCTCACTTACTACAACGTAATATTTTACTCTTAGATTTATTTGACAATATAAATTTAATAATTCATCTGCAATCTGTACAGTTTCTATTCAAAGTAAGTGCAAATCAGTTTACACAGCCCACATGGCTTCTATCTGAAGAATGAGCTATTTGTAATCACACATCTGGAGTGACTGTAGGCAACACGGAGAATATGGGAGTTAATTAGTACTGCAGTTAAAAACCCATGGGCTCTAAGTTCTAGCTGCTTTTAAAGAATGTACTTAAGAAAAATGATCTAGCTTAATATTTTACTAAGAAAAATGTAACAATTGTTTATAAAATCATATCAAAACACAGATGGGCTAGAATAGCTCCACTTAAGTTAGGAAATATCCCTGAGTTAAAATGACCTACTCTACTTTTCTTTAATTTTTGGAGGCGTGTCAGTTTTTAACTACTTGACAAGCAAACTTTTGTTATTTTTATTAGTACATGAATAAACCACTAGGATGTCAATTTGCATTCTTTTTCTTTAAGCATCTTAGATTGATTTTTTTGCATACCTTAGGCTAAATACACGAGCAATCATTTTTGCTTAAAAACTTGATTCTCTCTCCATTTAAATTAACGGATTTTGGCAGGGGAAAGCAAAGAGGGCAAGAAAAATTTGATGGTAAAAATTGGAAACAGTTTATGTATATGGATGGGCTGCAGGGGGTTGCTGGGAGAGCAGGAGAATGGGAAAAATGAGAAGATACATCATGTACAAGTACAGATGCTCAATGAATTTGATGATAATGTATACCTAAAATGTACCAAACTCAATAAAAAGGCAAAAATAATTTTTATATCTGTATGGTCAATAAAAATACTTAGTGTATGTATAAAGTATGTGAATTTAGATAATCACTCTTAAATGATAGTGATATAATTCACAGTCATGATTGGATGAGTTCCCCTGTCCTTTCTTTGAGTACAAAGCTACAGCATAATCAGTGTGTCAGCAATTTAATAAGATGCAGTCATATTCGGAGTACTGTATTTACAGACCCAGTTTTACCTGAGTTTCTTCCCATAAAGGGACGTTCTAGTAGAGTGAGAATAAATTTGGTTTTCTTTGGGAAGATCTTTGGAAATTATAGACAATAATCCTATGCATACCTGAGAGAAAATTAATACTACGAAATGATATAGGCAGTCTGTCATCAGCTTCATTCGCTTTTAAATTTCTAAATGCAAGTAACTGCAAATACTTTTCCAAGACAAAACTTCTTTAGGATATAACTTCTTTAGGATATAACATCTTACCAAGTTTCTAGGATTCTAAGCATTGACTTTTGGCTTGTCTTTCTGAATTTCAGTAAAGGTTACAGTTTGCAAATGCTGATGTGTGATAATCTAATAAAACCTGGCCTTAAGGGTTATAGGCCCAATTTACTAATAAAACTTAATTCAGTTCTCCTAGGGACACGCAAATTATTAGTGTACAAGCAGTACGACTGAATTTCTTTGCCTATTCAATTCTTGAAAAGAGTTATCTATAGAAAGTCTAAACCAGTAAGACAAGTAAGAACAACATAATCAGCCCCCGGATTAATTCATAGGCAGAAAACAATGACAGCATGCAGGCAAATATTTACTTTGGTTAATTAGTTGAATAAATGATTTGTATGAGGCATTTATTCTTTAAAACTGAGATAATCCTATTCATTTTATTCTCATTTTTTATACAACTGGATTTAATCTACAGAAAATTTAGTGGGCTAACTACTTAGAGAATTTAAAGGTGCTGAGCTAATCATAATCACTTATGCGTTAATGAACAGCAGCATGCCTCCAAGCAAATCTAAAGTACCAATGTGGGATAAACTATGTCAAATGTATTTAATGAAAATTGGTATACTATTTAAGGGCCTTATCTTACTCTGCATTTTAATAACATTTAATCCAAACTTTCTAAATCATAATATACTGATAAACCTGTCTGCTTGTCATCTGGAGGTGGTAAAAAACAAGCTTAAAGGCTTCATTTATTTAATTAGCTACCCGGTTTTAAATTAGTCCTTTAAAAATGTCCACACTGTTAAAAAAGGGACAGCGGTTGTGCTTGCACCGTCCACCACACACACACGTTAATGATCAAATGCAGTTCATGAACGTTTAAGGGTGAGGTAAAGGCAAGTTTTTAGTCTCTGTATACTTAGATTTAGACTTTAAAAGTATTAAACATTCTATTCTTGGGTTGTTTTGATGGCTGCTGAGATATTCCACCTTAAACAACTGGCAAAAGTAATGGGAATATTTGGAAATAAAAATGAGACTTAATGTAAAGATGATGTAAGAGCATGAGCTTCATGATTCTATTTGCCCTCATTTGATTTTCTCATCACAACTGTTTGGTTACAGTTACTGCCATTTGTGTTCTCCTGTTTTACCACCCTTCAAATTCAGAAGTCTATTTGGGAAGAACTTAAAGTTAATTCTACTGGTTAAAATTAGGTATAGATAGCCTTTGTTACAAGGCTCGAAATGGATATTTATGCAGGTGAAGTTGTCATATGCACAAATGAATATAAGTTTTATAATTTTAAAATAAAAGGTTGGCAGAGACAGGAGGATTGCTGAGTTCGCGGCGGCTTGCCTGGGCACCATAGTGAGCTCAG